>JAHWFP010212630.1:1052-13131 GCA_023313725.1 Lithobius niger | reverse complement strand
TTAATGGCTGGGGAAATGTGCAAATCCATTATCCATTAAAAATTACAGAAAGCAAACGAATTATTATGAAACGATCAAAGAATGATAGGTAATATTTCGGTCCGAGCCAAGCTAGCGTACTGACCTTGCTGACGTAGGGTTGCTCATTACTAAAAGGGAAAAGATTTAAAAATCCGCAAACCCCAAAAAATTCGTTAGCAATGTTGTTCTTTCTTCGTTAGCTGATGTTAACAAACCATTATGGCGGGTGGCGTAATCTTGACGACTTTGGTTACCAGAAACTTGTAATAGATGAGGAAGGCTGTAATTGTTTAGAAATCGCCAATAATGTATGTGATGAATGCTGCTGCTTGGAGGACGATAATTTTGACATGGTGTGATGCAACAAATTAAACATTAAGCAAGACGTGTGCAACTTTGTTAATTTAATGTAAATCTATTTGAACTTGAAGAAAAGTATTATTGGTACGCCAAGTCTTTCAATGTAGAAAACTATATCCACCATAAATGCCAATAAACATGTTTAGCTAAACAAAATGAATACGGATGCAAACCTATTTACGTTGCCTTTTGGACTTGTATGTCAGACTGCCTGAGCGGGGAGTCGAACCCACGACCTTTGAAATCAAAGGCCAAGGTCCTACCGCTGAGCCAGACTGACACGGCCATGTCTGACATATAAGTCCAAAAGGCAACGTAAATAGGTTTGCATCCGTATTTATTTAACCAATTTCGTGCCCATTGACTTTCCGTCCTGTTTATCTAGCTAAACAAAAAATTGTCGAAATTTGAATTAAATAATGCTAAATTTAGAAACTTAATAATGAAAAAAATAATTGATCAACGCCAACAAGCATATAAAACAACAACAGATGTGTTTTATGGACTTTCCTTTTGTTCCACTCAGTGTGAGACCTACAAACATGGGTCATCTATTCTTCATTCATGAAATCTGCAAAACCGTGCTATCTTCACAGTGGATTTGCAAAGGTGGCTATCTTACAACTAATGACCTTCTACACCCCATGTTAATTACTTTTGATTAAGAGTGAGTCTAGATGCCTAAGATCATGTAAATAGTGAGCATAGTATTATTATTATTGTTTGGCTAGTTTATCCACAACAGTTTTTTGTTACTGTCACGTGGGGTAACTTTAACGATGGGGCAACATTGAACACAAAATCAATAAGATGTTTTGAATAATGAAGCTAATATATTAAATGTACATAATTTTTCAAATTTTTATGACTACCTGTAGATCTTAAATTACACTTTAATGGGGAACAAAAATTCGGCTGCGTTATCTGCGGAGCTGAAATTCCAACATGGCTGCCTATCAAAACATCGTTTTATAAACACTGTTAATCACTAGACAGGTATTGTAAACTGTTAAGGATTCCAATTTAGCTCAAAATTTTTCTATTGGCATTAATGAACATGCACACAAACAGTTTTTAATACCATTTGTGTTTATGGCGAAAAGATTTATAAATGTTGAAAAGTGCACTATGGGAACAAAGTTTATTGCTATTCAAAGTTGCCTATTTGTGTAAGTTAATTACCATACAGAAGGAAGGGTGTGGTACGTGGGTACTGTAGCTTCCCATTCGATATGTTTGACTTGCAAAGCATTACCTTGATAAGACTTGGATGACTGTTAAGATCTTTAAGCGGAATATACCAAGTACGTGAAGAACGGGACTTAACTTTCCAGCAGTGTCAGAATATAAAATCAGTGAAAGCAAAGGTTACCAAAGAGGATATAAACAGATATTTTGACAACCTTCAAGAGACCATGACAAATGAAGACGGAACCCAAATCCCTCCAGAAAATTTGTTTAATTATGACGTGACAAATTTAACGGACGGTCCCGGCACCAAAAAATATGTTTTTAAGAGGGGAGTTAAATACCCTGTACGTGTCCGCAACACAAAGACAAGCATCTCTCTTAAGTTTTGTGGTTCCACCATGGGAGTGGTCCTACCGGTCTATACAGTGTATAAAGTGTCACTTCTTAATCATAATTCTGCAAAAGGACCTTATATTTTGTAAAACTGTACTCCAAAGTTTTTGCAATTCATTTTGATAAAGTGGTACGAACCCTATAGATATATGGAGGTAATGTTTATTATAAAAACACTAACTTTACGACTAAGTAAAGATTAGGTTTTGTACTGTTAACATCTCAAACATGGTCCCACCCATCCTCCCAGCATTATCGACCACTTGTTCTGAAACGATAAATTGATTTTTTTTTTGGCATTCTTGCAGGTGCTTCGTTGGAATCAACCCAGAGGTTGGAAAGCAAAGGAAAAAAGATATCTGCAACACATACGTAAATATCATCTCTGATAATAACTTGCTGGCATTCAATCTATTAGGCCTTTTAACAAACATATAAAATTTTTGCTTTTAATGAAACCATTTGACTCTTTTGACATTTTCACTGGGAATTATTTTAATAAATTTACGTCTTGGATTTTTACATTGTTTCCTTTATTTCTTTCTTTTTTTAACTATTGAAAATAGGGTGTAGAACTTTCTTTGGCCTCGGACTACAAGTCGAGTACAAACAATTTTTCCTATTCAACTTTAATTTGCCTGTTGCACTTAAGAGATTTCAGGGGTTGCCAAGTATTCAGTTAAAACTATTCAGAACGACTGCAGTTCAAACAATTAGCAATTTAAACCAATTTTCATTCAGTCCAAAAGGCATTAAATGCAATCTTCGTGGCTCTACTACCAGCAATTTTTTGGCCGAAGTTTTCTGTTAAATCTGTTAATTCTAGAGAAAATAGCTTAGGACAAAAAGTTACCCACTAAGATTGCGCAAAATATTTAGAAAAACCTTGTAACATTGAAAGGCATTGTTTTAGAATGGGCGGGGATAAACTGAAGTTTTGATTTCCCCAATTACGTGCCCTTTTAATTATATTTAAGTACGGAAGTTTCTGTTTTCCATAAGCCCGTTTCTTATACAATAATGAGTAATTCCATTGACTTACAAAACTTTGTTTTCCAGAAGGGTCTTATCCGTATACAAAACTGAGTACAACCATTAAATTACGGTAGTTTCAGTTTTTCATAATACTATGCCATCCGTATACAAAACTGAATAATTTCATTGCATAACAGAAGTCTCAGTTTTCTCTAATTACGTGCCTTCCATATACCAAACTGAGTAATTCTGTTCAATTACAACATTTCCATATTTTCAAAGTCTGTTAATTGTACGGAATGCTTGTTACGGCATTCTATTATTTGGAAAGAGATGTTCAGTAAAATTATGGAGATACCGTTTTTGATGGACGGAAATAATGTAACGGAGAAATAACAGGAATCTTTAAAGTATACTGTAGTATATCCTAAAATAGATTGTATACATTTTGTAAAAAAGTGCCACAATTGAAACTTGTAACCTGAGTTGCGCTCCCAAGAACCCCCTTATTGGGGTGGGGTGGGAGGTGCTGTGATGTCTCTTATGCCAAAAGATAGATCCCTCAACCCAACGTGTAATATATACAGAAAGTATCTACTTTCAATTCTTATCCGTTCTTAAGTTATTTAGCCAACCTGGGGCTTTTATAACACCCTGTATGCACATAATCCTAACCCAATTAATTTGTGGCTATAGTTTTGAGGTGGGCCGTGGAAAAGAAGTTCCAGGTGGATAACAAATGAAATAAAAATAAATGGAAATGATGTACTTAATGCAAGGTAGTTTTTTGATCAAATGGTGTAATTGGGCGTAAACCCTGACTTATTTTTTGTCACAACACAGCAAGTTCAGCTATACGAATCGAAAATGTTAAAATCAAGGCACTTCCCCAAATCATGAAGATATATCTGATTATCGTCAAAATCACGGTGCAGGACAATATTCTACGTAAATTAAGTTGTTTTAGCAAATATCCAGAGTGTGTGAAAATGTACTCTGTGATGATCTTCACTGTCATGACGTCACATTGTTTTCTTTTACACCACGTATAACCAACACCTCCCAAATACAACGGTTAGCAATGATAGTTAAGAGCCGATGCTGCAAATGACAGAAAGTGTCATAATAAAATGTTGTGTCATCGTGTATGAACGAAACCCCTACGTAGGACAAATAACTGACGTTTCTTTAAGATGGTGAAGTGGAAATCAGTGCAATGAGCAAACCGGGGGGGGGGGGATTGAGGCTTAATGGCGCGTCGACAACTTGGTCATTAGCGCCAACCTCAGTCACAGTGCAGAGCAAACCGGGACAGAATAAGATTTGGAAAAACTAATTTTACACAGATGATTACAGACCCAAAAAGAGCAGATCGTTCTAATGTTTTAAGATTAGCGATGACGTTTGGTTCAGCCAATCCGAATAAACATTAGTGGAAATGTTCAGACCTGACAGAGATGTTAGGTGAGTAGCACATTGGTGCGATCCTCCGAAATCTTTCCTGAACATTTAGAGAGCATGGATCTGTCGGATTTGCGCTGAAAACTTATGTTAAAGTGTAACGGAGGTTTTGGTAACCTGTTACGTTGCCGCCAAGTTCATTATGAGGGACTACATACGCCAATCAAACAGACTACACCTTCATGGATTAAAGGTGCAATTCTAACATTTATTTACTTATAATTTTATTTCTGGAAGCTGAAGAGCATCACTGAAGTACGAGTGAGAGGGAAGCTTCAGGGGGAAATGAACAAGCACATACCCTCAATTCTTGCTGACCCCTATTCTATGACACAACGACCTTCGAAACTCTACCTACATAGTGCCCTGCCGAGACCGATTTGCTCATCAAACCATGGCGGGGTATGAAGACTGACTCGAGATGCTAGGAAAGATAAAGAAATCGGTCAAATGGGAGAATAGTCTTGCGAACGTCCGAAACGACCTCCAAGACAAACCTGGACTTTGTAATAAACTTTAACCAATTTGGGGTTTGTGAACATCTCTAATATGTGGCGCAGTGGCAACCCGGACTACTGCACTGTGACTGAGGTCGGCACTAATGACCTTGCTGTCGACGCGCCATTAAGCATCAGTCCCCCCCATTTGACTTTCCATCCTGTTTAGACCTGAACAGGTAATATATCTAGCCCAGCTCCACAATATAAGCTTGGGACCAAATGAAATGGTGAGCGGTTATCTTACACATGTAAAGGAATTAGGCATCTGCATGTCAATGCAGGACGCAATTCATTATACATTTTAGAGGGATTACAACCACATCGTTTTCGGACAACATCACGTACGTGGAGTACCACTAAAACCGGTGACGGCTGAATGATGGGCGAGAAAGACTGCGACACACGGACATCATGCTATAATTCGGTGTCTACCTGACATTTTGGACTCTGATGATAACGACTCTTTTGAGTCAGTTGTATTACTACATCACATCATGACAGCCACATCAACCCCGGCACCCAAGATATTTATGATGCTACAACTTATGTTGAATCAACAGGCTGGCGGAAAGCTATGGATACTGAATTGGATCCAGTGTTTTCACATCAGGTGTGAACTCTCGTACCCAGTTCACCATGTTTCAAAGTCATTCGATCCAGATGTGCTTTTACCCAAAACCTAAATCTGTACGGTTCACTTCAAAATTTGGAGGCACACCTGGTAACTGCCGCCCAAAATGAAAAAGCAAAGATCGACTGTCTAACTGCGTACTCACTAACTGTGCATAACTCTTCAGTGCATCTAGTTCTCACTCACTTTGTCCTGCAAATATAACCATTAACGTCACAATGTAGACACGTTAACTGCTTACCTATTTGAACGTGTTTCCAAAATTGTCTACCTTTCGTAGCCTCCTGTTACGAAAAGCCAGGGAAATTCCAACCGTGATGTGGCCAAGCCAACAAGTAGTATGCCTTTTAGACAAATCAATTTACAGAATTGTTGAATTGGGCAGGAACTGGTATGAATGTGCAAGCGAAGTTTTCTGTTGCATACGAATTAGCCAAGTCACAATATATGGTCCTTGTGCATTCATTTAGTTTCTGGCGACCCAGATTTAATTTTATGCTAGTTTGTAGACGGCAAACTTATAGTATGTCAGCATGTGTCACCTTGTGGGAAGCTTCACGAAGCAAGCAAACCACCTATCCAGACTTCCTAAGGATACTCTATGGCACACGAAATGTGATGGTGCCACCCCTCAAAGTGTGGCAGATTAGAGCTGTGCCGTCATCAAGATGGGGCCATCACCGCTATTTACTAAAACGTCAACAACTCAAGAACTACTTAAACGAATGAAGTTTTCGAATGCGCATATTAAAGGAGCCAATGCCAGCTTTCTTTCGTTTCCTATAACAAATTATGAATAACGCGTAATGTGGGACTTGGGAGCTGTAGGCCGTAGTAGCTCAAAGTACATAATTTTATTGCAAAATTCCGTCAGTCTTTCACCATTTATTGTCAAACTACTTGAGATATGAAATTCAGTTTATGAATAGAATGTAGGTTATTATGTTATCTTTCCAATTACTCCTAAGCATTTAAGGATTGGGCGACTAGATCAAAATTTATAACTTGCAAACCAAACAAGAGACATTCATTCACTCTACCGCACTCGGTGTGCGTACGGGTGTGCGTAGTGCATTTTTCTACTTACGGTGTTTCTTGAGCGTTAAATGACTAACAACAACATGGCTGACAACAACTGATGTTAGTAAGGGTGCGGTCTGTTTTTTTTTCTTTCGCTCTGGTGTTTTCTCAAGGCTGGACAATTTGTTGAATGAATGGAGTTAGTTTGAAGGCTTGTGTAGCTTTAAAATCTGCTAATTTTCCCTAATGTCAGTTCATTACCGGGGGGGGGGGGAGAAATGAGGTTTAATAGCGCGTCGACAGCTTGGTCATTAGCGCACTGCTTACTTCTTTCACTCATTAGGCCTAGCGCTCACGCATCGGCTTCGCTCAACAGTACCGGTCGCCCTGCTAGCTCGCACGTGTTCCCTCTATCATAGATGAGGCTGCCGTTTCAGAGCTGATCGAGTCAAAGCTTGAAACTTCGAATAAAAATGCGTCTTCTTTCTTAGGAGCTACTGCAGCAAATTTCTTACGCTATCATTAAAACTGTTACAAAATCTGTGATTAAAGAGTTGAAATCAAGTCCGAGATTTTAAAGTAGAGAAAATCCATGATATCGAAAAACAGTTGTCATTGATGGAATCCCGTCGTGGATCAGTTAAGGCAGATTTCTCGAATACAGTTAACGAACTAGAGCAATATACTCGTAAAAATTCAGTCAGGATCTTTGGGGTGCCTGAGGCTGAAAAAGAAACAACCAAACATGTTGCTCTTAACCTTATTAAAGAGAAGCTGGATGTCACCCTACTGCCTTCCGATATCAATAATTGACATTGTGTTGATAGAATATGGCCAAGCAAAAAAACCTCGGGCCATTATACTAAACTAACCTCGCACGAAACAAAAGTAAATAAATATCCTGAAAAAAATGAAAATGTTGAAAGGTTCGATTTTGTGAAGAGGATCTGACTAGACAAAACCAAGATCTGCTCCGTGCTACAGGGAAAAGGTATGGTTTCAAGAGTGTGTGGTCTAGAGATTTTCACAAAATTTGCTATCGGTAGTGTTTGGCAACACGGCGCTGCCTACTTCTTTCACTCATTAGGCCTAGCACTCACGCATCTGCTTCGCTCAACAGTGCCGGTCTCCCTGCTAGCTGCCTGCTTCAAACCAAGTGGGCTCTCGGGTGTCGAGATACATGGCAGGAAAAAAATTATTTTAATTTTTTTAAATCTTTTTTTATCCCCTGAAATTTAATCATTAATAAAATTAAATAATTGTAAAGTACTTTTATCTCTTCTAAAATATAATTCTAATTATAATCTCTCCATTCTAACAACTAATCTTTCTAATCTAAAAACAACTTTGTGGGTGTGACTTTGTGCCGGGGAATTCTCCAACTATGAGTGTTCGCGCGCTCAACTCAGGTTTAGTCATACGGTAGGTGGCGACTGTGTGTGCCGGGAAATTCCCCTTTATAACTGTTTGCTGTAATTAAGGTTAGTCGTAGACTGACGTGGAGTAAAATCTCCGAGTAAAAGTCAGTAATATTGGGCTAAACATTCGTGAACTAGTGGGATACGCTTGAAATGTGCGTGCGGACGAGGGCTAGCCTCACGCCGAGTTTCATCAAGTTCAAAAAAACAACTACAACCATCTCATTAATGATAATTATGATACTTTGGAAGTTATGATAATGTAAATGATATTTCTTATCTTATGTGATAATTATAATGATAATTCTATAAAATACGAGGGCTATATTTTTATGAGCAAATGACGTTTAAATTGCTCAAAACGCTCCCCCAGACCCCCTAGTTGTGAAACCGACGAGTGAAGGCGTTTACTGGGGGAGTCGCGGTTTGAGGGGGGGGGGGATTGAGGCTTAATGGCGCGTCACGGTTTGAAAAAGGTTGGGAACCACCGGTCTGAGTGACATCACTTAATAGAAGCTGCTGTTAAAAGAGTTACTCCATTGCCTCTGATATGTCGTGCAATTAAAAACTCTATTGCAGTAACAACTATTTGCCAACTTCAGCTCTTGGCCACGTATACCAATAAAGTAAACATTTTAGTTTGTTAGCCTACCTTAGCAGCTGCAATTATTTACAGATCTACTGTGAATTGAACTTACAAAAGAATATTTAGCATTATTATTTGCTGCCTTAACTGTTGTTTCCAATTACATATACAAAATGCTAGTTTTGTTTGTTTACCTGCATTGCAAGTGCAACTGATGTTTTGGCCACTTTATCACTCCTTGGCCATTACAGCTTCTCGTTTGACGTAAAAGTTGTTGTTTATGTAATATTATAATTTATATTGTGTGTGGAAGGAGCCCATTTTGGAGTTTTCTTTTCATACGTAATATTCATACGTAATATCCCAAGAGCTACGGAAGTTATCGATAATTTTTTTCAACTCGAGTGTTTTGGCCCCTTCTCACGAGTGCTATTTAGGCAGACATTAATTTCACGAGTGCGTAGCACGAGTGAGTTTAATGGGCCAAAACACGAGTGTTGAAAAAAATTTGATAATTTCCAATAGCTCGCGGGGTAGAGAATTTCACGTCATATTTCAGTATTCAGCACTTTAAATTTCGTATGCAACATTAAAAATTTTTATAAAAGTCGTGCTGCCGTCCAATAAATTTGAGATTCGCCGCCGCTGAAGAATTTTTCATTGGTGCACACCTCCAAACTTTTTACTTTAAACAATTCCGTAATAATAAATTAATAAATGCAGTACATAATTTTATTTTTTCTAAAATTGCAAGAGTAAATAAAAAAAACAATCGAATACGGACTGTAGTGGAGCGTAATAAATTTCAAAACGGTGTTCAGAATTTGTTGCTAGGTTACGTTGACGTTAGGCCTAACGACATAAGCGGATTAACGGGTTTCGCCACCGGCTTCTACGTGTGATTGCAGGCGTTGCTAGGTTACGGAAATGAACGACACAGTGCGTATTTCGAAAGAAAGGCCTTCCGGACTGTTACTGGTAGGAAAATACATACTTTTATTTGAAATGAATTCAACAAACGTATCATAACGTGTCAACTATGGAACGTTTGAAGCGAGTGACTACCGAAAGCGTATCAACGTCAGAAAGCGCTCGCCATGTTTTGCACGGTTTTGCATTACACTGCTTTTCCAATGAAAGCTACAGGATATTGCCTAACTGATTTAGTTTTAAATTTAGCCATGAACAGTGATAATCACGCAGTAGCTTTTGAAAGCTACTGTGTGATTATCACTGTAAGGCGGTTGTGATTGGGCGAATTTAGTACACGATCAAGTAAGCAAATTTCGGTCAGGGAAATTCTCTTTCTAATACCTCACTCCAGTTTTATTATCAATGCTGGAATTCGTTTTTGTATGTACTAACGTCCATCTAATTTATTTACTGCCGACCTTGCCCATCGACCTCATCTCCTTCACCCCGAAACTTCTTGTGCTTCTGTTTTATTGTTTTTTTTTTGTTCCGTGTTTTCTTCTTTTTGTTTGTTTGTGTGTGCTGTGTCTCACCCTCGTAGTGAATCTGATGACCTTTCCTTTCTTTCTTCCCATGACATTGATGTTAACCTTCTTTCCTGTTCACTAAAAACCAACTCGCACTGTTCTGTAGATGATCTTATCCAAGCCACCGATTCGTTTTCTCTGGGTGATCCATTTACATTACTTGGTGTTAATGTACAAAGCCTCAACGTAACCTTCTCACAACTTGAATTATTAATCTAAAGTTAAAAAATTCACCCAGTGTGATTGCAATTTCAGAAAAATTTATTTTTCCTTAATGGTTATATAAATATCGGAAGTAATGAGCTTAAAAAACGTAATCACCATGGAGTCGTGTTATACCTTAGGATATCCTTTAATTTTAAAGCAAGAGAGAACTTGCAATTTTCTGTGAGCAGGTATGTTGCTCAATTCTTATTGGTTGAAGTGGCGCGATTTCATGATAAAAACATTGTTATTGGAGTGGTGTATAGACAACAGAGGAATTATACTGAGTTTGAGAATGCTTTCTGTCAGGTTATCACAAAGGTTACCAGCGAAAATAAACTGCTGTATATCCTTGGTGATTTTAATGTTAATATACTCGAATGTTCGTCGAGAACAAATTTCGAGATTTATAGACGTCATTTCATGTGCAGGTCTCACTTCCTATCCGTGTTACTCCCACATCCGTTACTCTTATCGGTAACATTTTTCCAATCCTTGCTTCTTAGTTGTACTTACTGATAAAATATCGGATCATCTGATAACTTCTCATACGGTGTTTCTTATCAGAGTTCATCCTGATCAGCCCTAAGAAAAATTAGTTCGTTAAGATTCCTACACCTATGTCATTACAGGTTTTAAGCAGCTTTATAACACTAATTTTCCTCTACATCCCTACAAACCAAAAACATCCATGTCCAGCTCATGGATTACCCAAGGAATACTTAAATCTTGCCCTACAAGGCTAAACTCTATTGCAGCTGTTTACATAATCGTTCTGTGTCAAATAAAGCAGGTGTATCGTGATTATAATAATAAACACGTAAAAACTGTAAGAGCTGCCAAGAAGGATCATATCCAAAATATGTAAAGCAGCAGCTTCCAATGATTGCAGACAGACATGGAAGGCAATAAACTCTCTACTCGGTGACAAAAAGTTGCAGTCTTAATTGATAACGTCAAAAGTACAGATCCAACAGAAATTGCAATAGCCTTCAACTCTTTCATGTCTGTTGGTACAACTCTCGATAGGACTGTCCCACCTACTGATTACTCACAAGTCTCTTATATTTCTGATTCTCCCTGTGCTTTCTCGTTTTTCTTTATGCCAACCACTCCTACTAAAGTTGCCCCCATCATCACGGCTCTAAGGTCATGACCAGGTCTCTGTCAAAATAATTCAGGCATCAGCTGATGTTTTGGCTCCAATATTGTCAGAGTTAATTAATCTTTCGTTTGAACAGGGAACTGAAAACGCCTCGAGTTATACCTTTGCATGAGAATGGGGACAACCTTGACATCAATAATTATCACCCCACTAAAGGACGGCCATCAATTAAGTTTACGGACACATTTTCCCGGCACTCTTCTCGACATTTTTCAGATTGAACCTATTCGCTGACATACGTGCTCGGTCTTGATTGACCACTCTGCCTGGCTGCTCTTTCACAGGGCCGGTAGAATGGGAGAGTTCACTTGCAATGCGGGCGTGAGGAGGAGGGAAATGACTACGGCCTATTACTGTTTTTTCTTATCGGCTCTTTTCTTATCAGCTCAGCTGGCATAAACCGGCAAGCGGCGACTACTGTGGCTTCCAAAAGACATTAGAAAGAAGAACGAACGTATTCAAGAACACCAGTACGACACACGGAAAGGAGACATGAGAAATGGAATCGCACGTAACGGCAAACAACAACAGCACCAGATAGCTTGGGAAGAAACTACAGTGTTACTAAAGTTCAATTCCCTCCAAGATTCACATCTGAGGGCCCTTGAGTCAATGGGGGGGGGGGATTGAGGCTTAATGGCGCGTCGACAACTTG
>JAHWFP010212620.1:0-21135 GCA_023313725.1 Lithobius niger | reverse complement strand
GTGCTGATAAAACTTCAAAATAGATATAAATCGATTTCTGCTCATCATTTCTTTTACGTAACAAGGTGGGCTAGTCACAAGCAAACTTTTAGACCAATACTCATCAATTTTTGGCAGTTTAGTAAGCTTCATCAGAAGCATAAGTACAAGAAAAACTGTCATATCTGGGCCACTACGATGCGGTCACTTCAAACCTTTCTTTTGCTGGATTCGTGGCAAAATACGCAGCTGCTCGTCTGTTTGTCCAGTCGCACAAATATCCAATGATTTTGCCCGTCATAAACACTTTCAAACATTCTATTGGGGTTCTCAATAAAGAAATCCAGTAGCTGGATGAAACCCTTCGTACAGTGGTGTGAAGTCGGTCACACTTTCTCTACGGCGATCACCAAACGGATCACGGAGCATTTCTCAGGTCAACAACAACAGCCGAATTTTGCGCTGCATCGTAGTCACTTTCGCTAAAACTTTCATCCTCTGAATTGCTAACTTCCAATCCATCCCAGTAAATATCATTTACGTCCCCTTTAGAACTGTCCTCATCACTCATATTTTAAATACAAAACTAAACTACACAAGTAACTGTATTACGAGCCGCTGCATAACAAGCGAAGGATGTCCGAAACTCCCGCTAGATAGGCCTAAACTCTCACTTGTTACGACGTCAGCAATCGATGACGTTTACAACGATTCGTCTCTACGTTTCGACCACATTTTGTTTACGTCATGATCACGTGATTACAAGACAATATATTTAGAAGATCTACCACAAGCCACGAGGCTTTGTTTCTGCCGAACCAGACTTCCCTCTGACGTAATAAAACTCCACACAAGCTGAAGAGCTTGACTACGAACGCATGCTCGTAGTGGTTCATTCATAAGACGTGCCGTACTACGAGCATGCGTTCGTAGTGGTCGCCAAGGGGTTAAGATTTATACACATAACTGGAATAATACCTGTGGGAGTTGTGTTAACAAGACTGTGAGCAAGATGTACAGGAAATTCGCCGTTTTCAGGTTGGAATATTCCTGTCTGTATTTCTGGATACGGAAAATGTAAACTTCCCGTTATCCTACTCTCACAATTTGCTGGAATTATTTCGTCTCTTAACAAAGATACAGTAACATCTATTAAATGTTGTTTAGGGGTACAATTCCATGTAGATTTAGGATTATCATCGGTTTCTACATCTGTAGCTACGTTAAGTGTCGCTACGTAAATGTGATTGGGTTTATAAAATTCCCTGTTTAATATTTCCTTATTTTGGTTGTAGGCTACATGAGCTAATGCTGGTGTAGATGACATTTGAAATTTTAAATCGCCTATAGTTAAGACGTTATCTGGGCAATTTAATGCTAATGAATCTGATTTATTTGACATGAAATCATATCCTAATAGTACTGAAATGTTACCAAATGAACCATCAGGAACGATAATAAACTCTTGATTTCTAGAAAATTCACACTTTTCTATAGTTGTTACTATTTTCCTATCAGTTTTAATCTGACGATTTCCGACCCCAACCAAATTGACTGGTGTGGTCATCGGAATTAAATGGCATTTAACTCTAAAATCATTAAGCATGCGTTGTGCTGCTGTGTTCATAATTAACGAAAGTGAAGAACCTGTGTCTAATAAACACATCTCTGGCCTATTACCAACGTCAAACACTAAGTGTGGACGTGAATATTTAACCTTAGTTTTATTTAAAACTGTGTTCACTTGAACGTTATCAGCGTTAGGCGCTGTTTGCTCCGAGTCGAGCGCTGCTTCTCGTTGCTGCTCCGACTCGAGGCTAGTATCAACCTCTGACGCTAGATGGTGCAGCTTGTACCACCAGTTACCTGGTTGAGCGGAAATGCTCGTGAGCAAGTTTCCTCGCTCTCCCAACAATGAGTGTTTCGCTGGTGACACATTTTGGTCGGCAACATTCTTGCTGTCCCAAAACGTTAAGCAGATTGTAGGCTCGAACGTTCCTACAACTGTTGGAATCCTAATTTTCCAATCTTTCTGCATTGTTGGTGAAATACCAATAGATGTGCCCGAAGGCATGTTAACTCCGTCTTTATAAAATGAATCATCCGTATGCTTAAACTGAACTGTGCGTTCGTGACCTAATAAAGCAATAACTATCGGCTTTTTAGTATCAACTGGGTTTAATTCAGAATGAAAATTTGTAGAATCTAAACCATCCTCGAATAGAGTTACTACTACTGAATCACAAGTTAAACCATATTTATCGTTAACTGTGTTTAAAGCATTTGTAAATTCATTTACGAGATTTTTGTTACTCTCTACAGCCCTTGCTACATATTTTGATGGAATTTTGCCAAAATATGACGCTAAACGTGGTAGTGCTAGCGTGCGATCTGGCAAAGCAAGTTTTTGCTGGTGCCATTCGACGTTTGAATACAAATCTAGCATTAGTTTATTTGCAACTCTTTCTGAAAATAATGGAACGCATTTTACGTTTAAAGAATGAGTATTATTTATCTCATTTGTTTGATTAACAGGAGTTTGAGCTTGAACTGAGCTGACGTGTGGATTTTGATCGTCATTATTGCTCCGTTCTGACTGATTTAAGTTTAGTTCTGAATCCCTGTTCACATTCAGACTACTAGCTCGTTTTTTGAATTGCAGCTACTTTGACATGAGTCATTGGGCTCATTTACGTCTGTAGCGTGTTGTGGAACACGGTTTTGGCTGTTGTTATTTTGCCTTTGCTGATTTTGGTTCTGATTTTGATTTTGATTTCTATTTTGGTTTAGGTTCCTCCCGTAATTATTATTATTACCGGAATTTTGATTCTGTTGCCCATTATTGTAACCATTGTTACTGTTATTGCTAGCGTTATGCATAGCGTGGAATGCATATGGGTTATTTTTCCTGTTGAACTGAATAGAATCCCTATTTTCAAAACCGGAAAAATAATTTCCGCGTTTACCACGGTTATTTCCCCTGTAACGGTTACCTCCGCGACCGTTTCTGTTGTTAAATTTATTTGTTGGAAATCCTCCTTCCTGTTTAAATTTGTTCCAACGTTGTCGTACTGTATGTAAGTTTTCGTCTCTTGTACGACATTCTCGTTTTATATGCCCTGGGGCTGAACAACGATGGCAGATTTTACCTTGATTTACGTTAGTGTTAATTGCGCTAACTTTAGCTTCAACATTTTTAGGTTTAGCATTGCTAAGCTTAGTTATGCCTTTCTCTAAAGAATTCATTTTATCTAGCATTGTGCCAAAAGCTAAATTGTTAACTACTGCATTAGAAAGTTGCTTAGTGCCTGATTGATCTGCATTACGATCATTTTCATCGCCTTGATATCCAGCTAAAACTGAACTTTTATAAATGGCTGAATTATACGTATCCCTGAATGTAGTATGCATTTGCGATGTTACATGAGTTTCAATTTCCCGTGGTATGGCGTGTAAAAATGCTGAACGCATACCATCATCCTTAGCTAGCTGTTTAAAAGCTCGTTGTGCATCCGAATCGGAAGGTTTAACTCTCCAAAGTTGTGAAGCCATTTTCTCTAGCCTGGCAGCGAAAAGTTCGATAGTTTCTCCCTGTTTGAGTCGCGCCGTGTGGAACGACGTAGGTGTGACGATTTCACCTCCGCAACCAAATCTATCGACTAAAATTTCTTTAAAGCTGTCCCAATTTCGGGAAGTGGCTATATGCGGATTCATGGCTAAATAAATTGCAACTGGACCTGTACATTTACTACATGCAGCTAAAATTAGTTCTGAATCTTGTAGTGAAGGATCTAATGTTCGTAAATTTTCGACCATTAATGCAAAAGCGAAAATGTCTAATGAGTCATCCCCTGCAAAAGGAAGGATAGCCTTTTTGGCTGCTCGTAATTTGGCCCAAAGTCTAGATTTAGTTTGTGAATCTCTAGTTTGAATAGTTTTTAACACTTCTAAATGATTATCAGTTACTGCCTTAAGATTATCACTGTTTGATTGCAAACATACTGCTAAAGTATGATCTAAAATCTTTTGAAGACGTGAATCATCCATTGAATCACCCTGTCGTCCGCTACTATGATTAGGGGTTAAATTTAGTGGCGTTTGATTTCCATCTGAAATTCGGGAATTTATTACTACATTAGGAGTAATAGGAACATGGGAATGATTCGGCATTTGCGAATTTATTGGCAATTGAATATTAAGCGGCATTTGAGCGCTTGTTTGCATTTGTAAGGTAGGCATAGTTGGTGTTAAGTTTGGTGTTACCCGATTATGCTGTGGCGTTACTAAATTTAACGGCACTGTTTGGGTTAACGGTGTAGTTTGATTCAACGGTACACTATGATTTAGTGAAACATTTTCATTTAGTGGCAAATTTTGGCTGAATTGCGCATTTTGGTTAGCGTACACCTGATTATTTGGTGGCGCTTGATTATTTAATTGTACCTGAGTACTAAGTGGTACTTGGGAATTTAAAGGTACTTGGTTTGCACGTTTATTATGTGGCGATCTAGATCTAGTTCGATCTTTAGTTTTACCCTTATTTTGAGCTGAGCGATTAACTGAGCGAGATTGAACTCGTTTGGGAGGAGGCAAATTTACTGCATCATCGATCTCGTCGATGGTGTCAGAATACTCTGATTCTGTATCCGATTCATTTTGAGTAGTATTGGTATTGTCTAAATTATTAGTACTGACTGAAGCGTCTGTGAATTCCACAAAATCTTGGCGATTTACTGGCCTTCTAATTTGTCTGCCTCTCGAAGAGACTTGAACTGTGCTTCTAGCACGATTACTTCTAGTTCTAGGCATTGTTTAACTAGATCTTGCTAGATTTAACTAGATTTTAAGCAAATATTTAAGCTTAAAGTGGATTTAAACTTAATTTGTACCACAAGTCTTAAGTTTTAAGCACTTTGAAAGTTTTGTAAAATTTTCTACAAATTTGCACCAAAATGATGATTTTTCCCTTTAAAATGGAAATTAAAGAAATTTTCCCAAATTTCAACACGTGAAGTCGGCAATAATTTGACGGTGGTTATTTTAAGACCAATCACGATCAATTTCACACAAAATTAGCACTGTAGTGACTAATAAACCAAATGCATTGAACTAAATTTAGGCCTATAAGTTTAACCCAAATTTAACCAAAATTTCCTCGTATTGTGGAAAATTCAAAGCAAATACACTTTAAATGCACACAAGATAATACACTTGAACATATTTCATAGCACTGAACATGTCAATCGACCATTTTCATAAACATTTGCAAGATACAAGCAAAATCAACAATGTTATTTTTTCAACAAAGCTTAACCAGTGCTATTTTCGTAAATAGGCTACCAAATTTTCCCGTACTTTTGACTGTTACAATTCTGTTTACAAACAAATCAACTATCGTTGTCGATTATTGGGGTAAAAAAAAAATCAGACCTTCAGCTTTTTAAGGACTGTAAAGTGCGGAAAATGGCAATATTTTCTATAAAATACAACTGAATGCTCTTAAATTATTAGTATTATTTTTCTTTTCGGGCTAGTTGTGAGAATTGAATCACACTTATGACTCCATTATAATGTTCTATTCCAGTGACCATTTGACTAGAATAAACATTACCGTTCAGGATGGCATAAGGGCAAACAATTGTATAAAACACCAATCAAGTATAAAATAGGTAGGCTAAATAATAAGCAAACATCCAATTATACTGGGCCTTTAATCAACACTCCGCTGTACACAATTTTGACCCCACATATGGCCAATTAAATCAGTGACAGATTATTATGATTTGATTGTATGATTACAATGATTTGACATGAGTTTAACGAATGGCATTACGGATTAAGTCGAGCGGTAAACCTAATCATTATTATATTCTCCGAGTTAAATTAAAGGAACTCGGGTTAATTTAGTAGCGTACGGATTGGTACTAGTTAAGCATAAACACAATTAGCTATCGCTAATCAATCAGAATACTTAGCTCATTAATTGAAGCTTGAGTGCGGCCATGGGCCCACGGGTCGGCTGAGCGGCGGAGCCCCGTCGCTAGCTCGGCACGGAAATCTGCCTGGCGTACTTCTGGATTGCGGCCTTCGGAATTTGACTGGCGTGAACTAGTTAGCGTCTGGTAAGCTGCTGGTGATCGGATGATATCACGCATTCCGAGGTTCACCTTAAATACTGTGGCGTTATCGGCCATGATCAATCCATTGTAGTATTGATTTATTATTGAAATGCTAAATATAGTAACATTTGGACAACTTGGGCCCTTATCATTAATTGGGACCTCTACGCCTGTCAATCATTCTATTGTTGCGTTCGGGTTCATTAATTGTTCCCCGTATACGCGGCACTTTGAAGGTATATGCCGCCATCCCGTGTGGGAGGGACTTATTGTTATTCCACGTAGTGATCGATCATGAGCGACGATCTTATCGTAATTAAATCTACTTCTAGAAAGTCATTTAGCTTCTACGAAACTGTCGTAAATAATGTCAGCTGGTAATGCCATCTTTTAAACTCTAACAATAGGTATAATTACACTTGTTCAGTCTCAAATGATCTTGCCGCCTCTCGGTCGTCTTTGAAGAAGGACTCCCAATTATAATTGCTATCTGGAGTCGTTTTGATCTATCCGAATAAATACTCGGCTCATGCATTTAATAAATGTATGATATTATGCAAATATGCATTCAATTAATTAATTGTATTGTTTCTGTTATGAATATTAATTAAGCCATTAATTATTTCCCTACAGATGGATGGCGACGGGGGGAGAGACGCTTGATGCTAGCGTGGACTGTGTGGACAGAGGCTCATTCTAGTGCGATAGTCTGGCTGGGGCACGGGCGTAGAAGCCTCGATTGAAGAGCTTGAATTATTCCGGGCCTGTGGAATGGGACTTGTTGCCAAGATCCCTTCCCATTCCCTCTTTATTATTATTATTATTATTATTTAAAACGATTCAGAACGAGTGGAAGAGGAAGACGACCCAAGTGGGAGAAGCTTGGAGCTAGTGTATCCTGTGGCCGAGTGTTCGGTACAACCTCTAACTGCAGAGCTGACGGAGTGGCGGAATGTTTTCGTCTTTCGCGACAAGGACGACTCGGGCTGCGTTGATTTCGCTGTGGTCGTTGTTGGCAGAGATAGTGCAGCTGAAGGACATGGCACTCAAACCTGTGTAAGGGTGAAGGTCGCCGAGAGTCGAAAAACTCATGGTTGTGAAGTCGCGAAAAGGGCGGTTAATTCCCTTTTCGCAACTTGTGCGTGGACAAGATTGGAGAGAAAGATGGCGTGAAGCGATGAGTGGAAGTGATGAACGAGGCGACGTGTTGGGCTAGTGGCTATTTTCGGTTCAGGCCGGAGTAGCGAAGGGCAAGCGGCTTGGCGAAGAGTTCTTTGATTTTCATCGTAAAAACGGTACGGCTGAGGTCGGACGCCTGGCAGTCGACGTGGACGTGCGGCGAGGGAGTCCACCATCAAAGGCTGGGCGATGTTCGGGCAGGATCTGTGGGCTGAAACGTTGTCGGCGATATCCTGAGACGATGTAGTGTGTCCGTAAGACAAAGGAAGGTAGGAGTCGCGAAGGGCGGGTGGTGGGGTGAAGGGTTTGCTCTCTTTCACGATATGAGCGACCCGGTTCAAGCCGGACGCCCAGCGGTCGACTACCATGGTTGCCAAGGGAGAACAGCATAAGCCAGGGCGACTGATGAAGGAGTCATCGGCCGGGGTGTCGGCGGCGGTCGTCCCCGTTGCTTCGTGTTGCCGAGATTCAAAGGATGTTCTGTGTCGTATAAGGCTAGGAGAAGACGTGGTTTTCGTCATTCGCGACATGGGCATCCTGGTTTTACCGGTCGTGCAGCGGTCGACGTGGACTGGCAGCGAGGGAAACAGTGTCAGAAGCTGGAAGATGGCTGAGGGGCGTCATGGACCGAGATCATTTCGGCGGAAACCAGTTTCGCGAAAGTTGTTGGTTCTTGCAGGATAACTTTGAACGTCAGGGTGAAAGAGGGGTGGTTTCGTCATTCGCGACATGAGCGCCCCAGGAACAGTCGCCCAGAGGTCGACGTGGACTCGCAGCGAGGAAAGGCAACAGGAGCTGGGTAATGACTAAGAGGTTCCAAGGGTCAAGATGATTTCAGTGGAAAACAGTGTCGCGAAGGTTTGGTTCCGCAGGACAACGGTGAGGGTAATGACGGGAAAGAAGATGCCGCGAAGGGACGACATGGGCATTCCGTTTGAATTTTGTAAGCGGTGCCTAGCGGTCGTCCCAGCCGATGTGAAGGGCAGAAGGAGGGCCATAAGAGTTTCAAACTATTCAAGAGTAGGTTGTTCCCTGGAAACAACGGGAGGGAGCCACGACGACTTCATTCCATGGACAAGGGCGGCTCGAGACAAAGATGCCAAACTCACCGGCCTCTTCTCTTAAATAGGGTACGGTGGCGGCCGTCGATCTTTGAAATCTCAAGGCAAGGAAGCAACGTTGGGAAAACAATGCAAAAAAATAACAGGTATTGCACTTTTAACATCAAAAAGAAAGGCAGTTTTCCACAAACAATATTTTGGTAGACTTGATATTTATGAGAGTTTTCAAAGGCGAATGCCGTTGGTTTCACCTTTGCACTAATTACTTCTAGGTTTGACCCTTATTTGTGCTATATTCAGGCGCCTATGGCACCACTGCAAGCTGGTGGGATGGCCCCCATCTTAGGAAGAAAACAAGATCCTACAAGTCAAGTGTGTAATCCCGATGCTGTAGAATTTTTACTTGGGTGCAAGGGACTTTCAACTCATCCTGTACATATTTTGCTTAAAGGCTGGAATGTATGCGAGTGTCAGTAACAGAGAAAGGCAGTCACTGTGACAACTAATCCAAAGGTAGGAAGTAATGAGATAGGGCGAGCATGTTCATTTCAGTTTGCGGCATCATTGAAAAAGAGCCAACATGCTCATTCTTTGCACGGTAGCAATTAAAAAGGGCAAGCATGTTCATTCTTCGCATGGCACCAGTGAAAATGAGCAAGCGGCGTGTAACGTGAAGTGTAATGTTGATTAGCAGTAACAAACGAAATAATACGACATGCACTGTTCACGAAAACTAGGGGCAATCAACCTCTGGCCACCCCAACAGAAACAAACACCAATTGATGCAACATCAAACTGGGCCGTGTGACAACGTGGTTTCCTACTAGGCTGGTTCATGCTATGGCGGGAGCAAATGGTGTACTTTAAATCGGGAACTTTCATGAACTTTAATATACATTTGATTTTTCAAGTACTTTCAAGGCCTTGCAAATACCAAAAGAAAAGTATGAAATTGTAAGGTTTAGCACTGGTACGAACCTTGCGAACTGTTTTTTTTTAAAGCACCGTTACGAACAGGACGAATGAGTTTTGAGTATTAACCTTCTGTAACAGGAAAAAATGCAAAAAAAAAATAATATAAAAATGACACCAAGGACGACAAGCGAGTTTCATGATACGAGAGAAGCCAGCTGTGATCACGGGTTGCGGCTGTGGTCTCCCATCCAAGATGCAAGACCAAATCGCGTTTGCCAACCTATGTACACATGGAACTTTACATTTTCTGAGGTTTTAACAAACCCATATGATTTTCAATTGTTTTTCACTTGGACCTTAAAAATGTGTTATTGACAAAAAAATCATATTTTTCTAGTTTATTCTGCCTTCTCAGGAGCTTAATACTATTCCTTTTTATTCGACCTCTTGTTAACGTGTTTAAGTGGGGCAGAAGCTGTGGTTTATGCAAACTGTCCTCGCAATACAATCAGAAAGCAGATATAGTTTGATTTTATTTGTCGGTTTTAGTTGTTCAGTTTTTACACTCTGTATAATGTACTTTGTAATCACTTCACTCACAGCTTGCTGTAAAGGAACTTTCTGTTTTAAGAACTCTTTGTCTAAAGAACCATTTTTTGGTGCACTAGGTTGTTCGTTATAAAAAGACGCTACTGTTTAAGATTTGATAACGGGTGAATCTCCATGACAACCTGCAAAGTTTCACATACAACAGGCACACTTTCAAAATCAAGTAACAAAGTGGTGTGTGCAGTACGGAAAACTGGGTTCCCAGTTCAAAACTAAGAATACTTCTCTGTATTCTGCTAATTTTCAACAGACAGTCCTTGTCTATCTTCAACTGAGCATGCCCAGGGCTGAATTAAGGCAAGGATATTAGGGACACTTGTCCCTGGCCCAGAATTTCTAAGGGGTCCCCGGCCCTGCTGATAACTTTTTCAGCTAAACCAAATTTCCCTCATAATGTTTAATAATCATGATGTTTGAAATTGGGCAGAATAAGGAGAAAATATTGAGCAGTAAAATTCCGAAAGGTAAGATGAGAAGTAAGTGACAAGTCAAATACAAAAATTCTTCCCCTTCCAACAATTTTCTTCCATTTGCCCCTAGATAAGGGCAGTTTACATGGAAGAGAACTATAGGAAGGGGAGGGGATTCTGTAAAAAATTTTGTCCAGGAGCCCGAGCAACCTTAATCCGGCCCCGAGTGTGCCTGCAGAAGATAGATGAGGATTGTCTATTGAAAATTAACAGAAAACAGGAGTACTGCATTCTTAGTTTTGAAAGTGTGCGTTTGTGCGTGAAACTTTACAGCGTATGTAAGATAGGCCTACACTACATCAATGTTTAGATTTTTATTTTGCCTTGGTGTGCAAGTGCTCAAAAGTGGATTCAAAAATATTCAAACTACAAAAATTTACTAAGGGAAAGCACAGGGAACTTTTTTACTTAAGTAAATGCTGTACGATACGTCGTGTTTCGTGTTGGCAAAATACAATGGTCAATCTCGTATGTGTAAGTATGCTTAAATTGGTTTTCAGTATTGAAAAAAATTTTGCAAAATGCATCCAGACCCCAGACTGTACATTACCGCCCTCAAACATATCTCTAGGGCTATCCGAGCCCCACAACATAATGACTGCACACATATAAAATCTACCGTATAATGTTACCTAGAATAGGCCCAGTGGCGTAGCTACAGGGTAGCAGAATGCCACCGGCCCCCCGACATCAGGGGGCCCCCGAAAGAAAAAAGAATTACACATTAAAAAGCCTCTAATTTGCCTCAAATAACGAAGCAAGTTTTCGTTTAGCTGAGCTGTCACGAGTGGATGGGGTGTAGACAGTCTCTGTAGCCGATGGCCACGTATGGCGGGCTCCACTTGAGGAAAGTGAAAATGGGGATCATTTGATTAAAGTACGAAAAAGTGGTCCCTGTTTTTGCTATAAAAAAACATTAGAAAAAAGTATTAAGTTAGAAATTTTTCACCTAGTTTGTTTTTTATGAGCCATCCTTTATATTAAGGAGGGGGTCCCCAGGGATAATTTGTACCGGCCCCGTCTAATGTAGCTACGCCACTGAATAGGCCTCGCCTACTTGACAAAATCACACGATAATACGCGGCAAATGTGTACTCGGGAAGCCATAAATAGACTCTTAAAACAGCGTAAAATGCTTTAGCTTCAGCGCTTATAGCGTTCCCACATGACCTCCAAGCTGGATTTGTTGGCCTCCTCCAAAAGTACATTTCACGCTGCGTTTGGCAAAATGGGAAGGGGATAATTTTACACTCTGGATACTAGACACGTTGGTAGAATTTGCCTGTGTGAGAATGAATGTCACCTAAGCGAAAATTGAAACAGAAATTTCGATAAACGTGAACTTTTTCTTATTTTTACTGAGTCAATCTCCAAACAATCGAAAAATACAAACAAACAGTATGGTAATCAAAACAGTAAAACATTAACAAGATGATACATCATACCCTGACACCAGATAAAAGTAATACCTGTGCCAATATTCTTTACAGCATCACTGACACTCCTGCTGCTCATCTAACACCGTCTTTCTCACTCCGAGGAACTGCCACTGATTGCTTAATACAGCTGGCCTCGGGCGCTGACCACATAGTTTTGTATTCATGTTATAAATGGCACCCAAGATCTTCTTACGGCTCTCCAACTGTTGAATCCCCAATTCCTCCAAATCACCATCTGTCAGTGCCATGAATGCCTCCAGGTCTACTTCTTGTTCCTCAAATATAGGCTGGTATTGCTCTAAGGAGAGGCTTTTCAAAATGCACGACAGTTCGTAGTTTTCAGGCAGTGGTTGAAGAGTAGCCTCCATAAAAGGAATGTCTACTGAGCTATCAGTTGACTTGTCTGCTGTTCCACACTGGCTCGGAGTCATGGTACTGCTACTCTTGGATGAGGCACTCCGGTTGGACGGAAAGCCAATCTTTACAGCTTGCGCTTGTCGACTGTTAGCCAACTCCGGCAAGTGCAATGCCTTCACCGGAGACTTTGTGGCGCTTGACGGCACCATTCCCCCGGGACAACTTGCTGTACGCTGGTGAGATGATTCACTGGAATGTAACTGAGAAGAAATATTATTGATTGAGATGGGTGTTGATAAAGTTTGAGCAGAGGAGGTCTTTTTACCAGTGCTAAACAGCAAGGTTTTTAGCTGACCAGAATCGTTTGAAGATTGAGGGCTGGGGGTTCCTAACTGGATGGAGCCACTGGGGCTACAAAGATTACTTCCAATACTGGTACTTAAGAGACGTGCTGCTTTGAGTGGCTGAGCAGGAGCGGACACACTGCTGGAGATGGCAGGTAAGGCTTTTCCAGCTGGCATTCCTGAGCGATTCGGCACTGAAGAGTGAAAAGAAGGCATCGGCAATAATGGTGGAATCACTGGTTTCATGGCATCACTGGCCAGTAATGAAGCAGGCACGCCTATTGCAAACGTAGCAACGTCTTCTGATCTCAAACAAGGATTGCTTCCCTCGACTTTGGGTTCCCAACCAATTGTAGGGTTCCGTTTGTCTCCAAGTACCCTAACTGGCCTTTTCGAGGGTCTCTCTTTCACATTCTTGGCTAGCCTACGTGTATTTCGTTTCCTTTCACACTCTAGTTCTTGTGGCATTGGAGCCAAACGCAGAGTCCGGCCAAGCTTCAGGTTTCGAAAACGATTTGACATACGAGTCCACCACATCTTTAGCCCTGAATCAGGAGTATCTTCTTCGCAAGATAACAATACCTGGGGAATGTTTCCTGTGGAGCACGGCTTCCTGTAATTAATCCGTTTTAAATCCCTGTTTCCTTTTGTTTTCAGAGTTTTAGCTGCCAAATTGCGAATCAAATCAGCATCTGCATCTTCTACCAGCGATGCCAAGTCAAAGGCAGAGCAACCATTGTTTGCTGTTAAATTAACGTTGACCCCGGCATCGAGAAGCTGCTTGGCAACATTATTCTTTCCGTGGAAAACAGCTTGCATTAGTGCTGTCCAACCACTAATTGTGTCTCTGGCATCCAGGTCTGCACCAGCTTCAACCAAAACTTTCACAATATCGGAATGTCCCAACATAGCGGCAAACATTAAAGGGGTGGCATTGTCATCACGACAACGCACGTTCTTCTGTTCCGGATCTTTGTCTAACAATGATTTCACCCTCTCCACATTACCCGCTTTCGTAGCATCAATAATACTGAAATTAGCTTCATCCTCGTCCTGGCACATTGGCCGTGACTTGGTCTTTCGGTCCAAGTAACTTTGAACGTTACTCTTTCCATTTAAAATAGCAATATCCAAAGCAGTCTTCTCGCAACAGTTAGCAATATTGACATCACTACCCCGTTCTACTAAAACTTGGACTGTGGTTTTGTGACCGTTCAATGCGGCATACATCAAGGGTGTCAGGCTTGATGAGAGGGTTTTCTGATTAACATTAGCACCGCGATCAATGAAAATTTTAGCAATAGGGTCAAACCCGTGACGGGTTGACACCATAAGAGGCGACAAATCTGCTCCTCCGCCTTCCTCATTAATATCTGCGCCGGCGTCGAGAATCAAACGAACAGTAGACAACTGACCACTTCTAGCAGCAATAACTAAAACACTAACACCTAACTTGTTTCGGACGTTTACTTTGGCCTTGTTTTGAAGCAAAAGTGCTACAACTTCTGCATGGCCATATCGTGCAGCATGCATTAGAGGTGTCCAGCCGTACGCACTGGCACGGTCTAGGGCAGCTCCACGAACAATTAAAAGGCACACCAGTTTCATTTGACCGTGAGCGGCGGCCATCTGTAGTGGTGTAATGCCGTCTTCGTCTGCACAATCGACGTTCATTCCATCTTCCAACAAGGCAAGCACCGTTTCGTCGTCGCCAGATGCGCATGCTCGTAACATCTGCCTGGTTCGCTCCATTTTCAATAAATCTCTTCCCCATTTCCGAACACTAGCACTACACACATTTCAGGTAGCCACCTGTCAAATTCACGGCCACTCCATAAGCGGAAAGGAATGTATTGATTGCCGGCCATTTCTGCATTCACCGCCTTACACGCTATTAATGAAAGCACACACTAACTGTTCTTTTGACTGTTACTGTTTTGTATTACCTGAGCACATCGGATACTGCAGAGCATGCAGACAATAATGTCGTGAACATGTATGTACACACGTTAATAATCTTAAGTTTCTGTGTCCACAGCCGACCATGTTTGTTTACATCCAAGTTTTCTCTGTACACCAACAGAGGGCAGTAGCGTTCCCTACTACGACCGGCGGCTGAAGCAAAATAGTGGAGATAGGTTTCGATCAAAGAAGTTTCGATTTTCAAACCATGGAAACTTACGCCTGGAGCCGTGTTTGGAAAGATTCATTACGGAAGCTTAAGAATCGGTCATCATTTGTTGTTGGGGTGGGGACCATTGAGTTAATAAATTATATAGGATGCCTAGAGTCCGCAGTGGCGCTGTTGCAGCGTGGAAATTTGAACCACCCGCGCGCGTCCATTACCGTTGCAGAAACGCATGCACGGTACATTGGTTAGTATGGGACGGTAGTGCAATAGGCCGTGTTTCTAAACTAGAGGGAAGAGTGAGATGGAATCCTCTAAGCCACGCCCCTCAACGTCACCAAAACCGATCAGTTTAGAAACACCACTGCCTCACTTGTCGTTCTCAACATTAGAAAAATTAGCAATAATCGCTGCCACATCTATTTTCAGCAAGAGAAATGTTATTAAGAATAAAATACAAATGGTTATTAACAGGAGCGCATTATATACACGTCCTTCAGGTCCTCTTATATTTATGCTACCCCTGTTATTAATCTATATTTAATTGGAATTTGTTTCTAAATTTAGACATTTTCCATATCTCACTTCCTACAGTTTAGAAACACCACCATCTCAGCTACTAATGCATGATGGCAGCCATGTTGGAGTGAGAAACAAACTTGCCTCACTTTCCTCAGCAACATCTCAGCTCCATGACGTCACGTGGGAGGAATTTGGATTAGTCTCCTCGAGTTAAGAAACAGTTTTCCTCACTTCCCTCAGACATCCCTCTAGTTTAGAAACAGCACCATAATAACATTGTTCGATCTTGTGCTGCCTTTAACTGCACGGAAAGGCAGAATAAAACGGCGAAATTACTTTAATGCGTAAATTAATTCTCCTGACTTCGTTTTATTGATTTAGGTTTATCGATTTAATGATTTATAAAATTTAGAACGTTACCAGACTTTAATGAAGAAAATTAAACGCAGTATAAAAAAGGAAAAAAAAATCCCTTTTTCAACTGGCCTGGTTTCCCCCATCGTCCCTGCATGTCTAAGTTCTTTTCGCTTCTCACTTTCCAGACCGCAGATGTCTCTTTCCCCCCCCCCCCCCAAAAAAAAAACACCCACCCCTTTGTTGGTAAAATTTGGCCCCGGTGGTGTAACTAACCAACGAATTCTTGGTTTGTTTTTTTTGCGTGGGGGGGGGGGGGGGGGGGAGAGATGCTTGCTACTTTTGTACTTACACAACAAATGGCCCAGTGGCAAAGTAAAAAAGTAAAAGCAACTCTCCCCCCTTTAAAAAAATTATGCTTTTCCATTTTTTTTTGGATGGGGGGGGGGGGATTGCTTGCTACTTTTGTATTTTGCACATGGACCGTTTTGTTGCATTTTGCATTGTTTGTGTGCCCCCACACCCCGATTCCCCAGTGGGGATTCTAGGACAGGAAAAAACGAAATCTAGAGTTTAAATAAAGTTCATTTTGGGTAGAGGGCGCAGGGGCCTACGCCCTTGAACTCATCCCTAATTAGTAATTAAACCTTGGACGAAACACCGATTTAGTGTCTCGTCCAAGGTAAAAAAGTCCTCAAAATGTTTGGCTATTTGCTCCTTTTCTTCAAGTGTGCCCCCGCCCCCTTTCTAAAAGTATGCTTTCCTTCCTGATTGAGTTTATACTATTCCCCCCCCCCCCCCAAAAAAAAAAAAAAAATAATTTGTTGGGCAAAATCTTGGAAAAAAAACGGCCCTGGGATAACAAAACGGACCAAGAGCAAAGTACAAAGTAGTAAGAAATTTCTCTCCCCCCCCCCCCAAAAAAAAGACAATTTTTTTAGGGGGGGAGGGTTGCTTGCTATTTTTGTACTTTGCCCCTAAGACGTTTTGTTACCCCCAGGGATTTTTTTTTTTTTTTGCTAGAATTCTGGACAAAACAACAATTTTAGTTTATTATTTATTGGGGGGAGGGAATTGCTTAGACTGCTGAATTGGACTGCTGTTCGGCCTATTTTTTTTTTCTTTTTGCTTTGAAGTTATGCTTTGACTGGAATTTACTGAGAAGTAAGAAACGGCAACATGTTTTTTAAATGTTCAAACCTATTCATTTATAAGATCTTCCGACAAATAAATAAGTTCTATTATTTACATGAAATAACACAGGCTGCCAGGCCCCTGGGCCGAACCAGGGATTTTTCGAAGAGCGTTGAAGTTATATTCACAGCGGCCTGGCAGCCTGTGTTATTTCTCTCTCGCCGCCGTGTGACTTTGAAGGGTCACGTGATCAACGCATACCGTGGCAAAAGGTATGACTTAAAACCGGCTCTGGCTGCTGAACATTGAACCTTCCCATTCAGAATGCCAACTGTGTGACAACAGTGTGACAACTTTGGATTAATAACGAATTTCGAAGCAGTTATCCCTGAAGTTCCTTTTAACCCTAGCACTCTAATTATAGGAGACTCTCAGGTCAGACATATCAAACTGCCCTCGAAACTTAAGTCCAGAACTTGGTGTTTTCCCGAAGCACGTATTGAGCATGTTATGAAATTTATTCCCGAGATCATGAAGTCCCATGCCAAGGCCACTCATGCTGTTCTGTGTCTGGGCACTAACAATATTGGCTACGACACTCCCAGTAGTATTTCTGAAAGGCTGTCACAGGTAATGAGACTAATAAAAGAGTACCAGCCTGAAATCAAACTCCATCGTTGGCCTGCTACCCCAGTGGGTCCCAGAAGCTATTTGATTCGACCTCAAAAACTATTTGGTCTGCTGCAACGGTCAGATTATGAACATTTGCAAACTCGAGAATGTAACATATATTTCCATGTGGGATGCTATTATTAATTCCAGGTACCTCTTGGCAGGAGACGGAGTACATTTTTCTGCTACTGGGAAAAAACATTTAACTAACGTGATGACTAAGGCCATTCTGGGAAACTACAGGTGGATAATGGTCTATATATCGGCCCAGGTTTTTTCCTCCCTCCTGGATCCTCGTCCCTTCCGTCTACCACATATACTTCAGATTGGTCTGTTAACTTGAACTCTAATATGCAACTGTCTACTGCTAACCTTACACAATCTAACCATAAAGCTGACCTAAATCGTCTCTTTCGAAATGCACGAAGTCTTGTGAACGAACTTGTTGAATTCAATATCATGTTATTGTTTAGCGATTTATATGACGTTATCTTTGTTGTGGAAACTTGCTTAAATAATACGATAACGGACGTGATGCTGAATGGCAATACATCGCACAACATCGAAAGGAGAGACCGTTTGACTCGTGTAGGTGGCATTTTATTTGAAGCATAAAAAGGACTCATGTACCATGTAACAAACATATGTACTACTGTTGAAGCAATGACTATGGACCTATTCAATGAAAAGGTTTCGAAAACTATTGGGTACATCCCGATTGGGGATGACTTCAATACCGTTACATTATTGTGTGAATACATTAACTCAGAATTTAGATCTGACCGTACCAACGTTATTGTTGGGGATTTCAACCAGCCAACAATTGACTGGCTACATTCAGGAGCAACAGGAAAAACAGGCACTACAATTTTTAACTGTTTCTCTGACTTGGGTTTGGAGCAGTTAGTCACCGAGCCAACACGGGACAATAATATACTCAACCGTATCTTGGTTGACAACGAACGCACTATTACGGACGTTGCTGTCTTACATGGACTCGGTACTAGCGACCATTCTATGCTGTCCTTTCGCATCCACACCATCCATTCCATTGACCCTACTGTGTCAAACTTAAAAATTAAAAAATTTGACTTGGAGAGCATAAAAATTTCTCTTCAATCTTCGGAATCTTCGGGTGGTTGATGCTACCGATATAGATATAATGTGGAATATATTTATTGCTACTATAAATGACACCTTGGATCAACATAGTACACTACAAGTCAACTCTTTTCGGCATAAAAAACGCATCCCTCGTGAAGCCAGGAAATTAAGCTCGCGTAAAAAGAGACTTTGGCACCATTATAAAAGAAATCGCTGTGAAGATACCAAATCATTGTACAAGCAAGCTAGCAGGAACTATGCAGATTGTGTAAAGCGATTGTCCATCCAAGCTGAAAGTAAAGTTATAAAGGAAGGAAATCTTGGTGCACTTTATCGGTTGGTAAAAAATAAAACAGGAATTAAGCGAAGTATCCCACCCTTAAAGCTAAAAAGACAGGTGGTATCATCAGACGAGGTTAAGGCAAATGTCTTAAACAATATATTTTCCGAAAACTTCATGGATAATGGAGCCATCCCCGTCAATCAGAGGAACCTAAAGCATGCGTTCACACAGACCTTAGATAATGTGTCTGTCTCAAGCGAGAAAGTCCTCAAAGCAATTAATGATACAAAAACTAGCCATGCCTTTGGTCCTGATGGACTATCTGCATCTTTTTACAAAGAAATGCGGGATGAGATTATCTCTCCTTTGGTGATAATATTTAAATGCTCAATACAGTCGGGCAAAATCCCTAAATGCTGGAAAAAGGGTTGTGTAATTCCAATCTTCAAAAAAGGTAATGCATCCGATCCACATAACTACAGACCAATATCTCTTACTTGTGTACCTTGTAAAATTATGGAAAGAATTATTAAAAATGAAATGCTAAAGTTTCTAAACGAACAAGATATAATCTCGTAGGATCAATTTGGTTTTTTGCGTGGACGCTCAACAACACTACAGCTACTGGACGTCCTAAACGACTAGACTAGTTGTTTAGATGAGGGTAACCCAGTTGACGTAGTTCTAATTGATTTTACGAAAGCATTTGACTCCGTTGTCCACCACAAACTACTATTTAAACTAAAAACATTGGCATCAGAGGGCAACTACTGGCTTGGATTACTGATTTCCTTGTGGGCCGTAGCCAGCGTGTCGTAGTCAGGGAATCGGTGTCTGATGATGCTGTGGTTGAAAGTGGCGTTCCACAGGGGTCAGTTATAGGTCCATTGTTATTCACAATTTTTTTTAAATGATCTATCGCAACTTCTGCAGGTGTGAAATTGCGAAAATTTGCTGATGACGTTAAACTCCAGTCTGCAATGAAATCAAAACAGAGTCACAATGGTATTGTACATGAACTTAATGAACTAAAAAACTGGTCAGATCAATGGCAGTTGCCGATTTCGGACAATAAATGGAAAGTGTTGCACATCGAGAGTAAAAATTCGTCATATAATTACTACCTATCGGGTTCAAAGCTGTAACCATTAACTACTGTCAAGGATTTAGGTGTCTGGCTCTCTACGAATCTAACGTGGACACACCACTGTAATGCTGTCATTAAAATAGCAATGCAACGAGCAGCTATTAACAGAAACTGTTTCACTTCTAGGGCTGTCCCAACTTTACTGTGGGCCTTTAAAGTATATGTCCGTCCGCTTGTAGAATACGCCAGCCCCGTTTGGTCCCCGTTACTTCGAGGAGACATTCTGAGGTTAGAAAGAGTGCAGAGAGTGTTTACCAAACTTCTCCCAGGGTTTCGAAATAGACCATATGCAGCCAGACTGAATAAGTTGAAGATTGATTCTTTGGAACTACGCCGGGTAAAAGCCGACCTGTCATTCACATATTGTTTGTTGCATGGTCTCCTGGATTATGATCCAACTTTCTTCTTTGTTGGTCACTCCCTGAAATTGGCTAAGAAACCCTTCATATTAAACTGCAGAACTTTTTTGTAAATTGGGTCATTAATGTTTGGAATGCTTTACCTGATGATGTTGTCACAGCACCCTCTATAAATTGTTTTAAGTTCAGACTAAATAAGTGTAACCTACAACCATACATATCGGACTATTCCTAATGTTATTTTTGCTATATTGTTGTACAGATATTTATATTAGCTATATGTATTTTTTGTCACTTATTGTTGGTGTAAGCGGGTTCTAGTCAAAGCCCTATCTTACCATTTTGCTAAAACAACAATACTAAAAGGTTTCCGAAACTTTAAGACTTTACCCACGCCACAAAAAAGTAAGTTTTTGCATGGTATTTGAAATTTCCATTCGGATTTATTCTTTGATTTTCTGAAACTTAAGAAATAAACAAATAATAATTCCTAAAGAGGTTATGTAAAAATTATTTAATTATATTTTCCGACCTTCAAAAAACTTTAACAGTTAGATGCGTTCAGGGTCATGTCAAACATTTGCTAGTTACAGAGGTTTCCAATCTAAATTTTCTTTTTCCACTTGCTTTTGTACATTGCCTAATCTGCACAAAAATTCGACCATCCACCTTAGTAAATTACTTAGTTTTGCCCGTTTATTCAGATTGACAACATAAAAAGAGTGAAACGAGCTAAAAGGAAAACCAGTTTCAGGAAGGAAAATCATGTAATCCCTACCCCAAAACTCGCAGGAAAACAATTTTTTTGGGAAGAAAAGAAAAATATACCAGTTTTCTGTTGGTAAAATATTTCTACCAATGTGCTCCCTACCATTCGATGGCAGGCAATAAGCATTTTTATTTAACCTTTAGGGAACAGTCACGTGTTTATAGAAGATTGGGAGGAGGGGGCGTCGGATG
>JAHWFP010212602.1:2834-16408 GCA_023313725.1 Lithobius niger | reverse complement strand
AGTTTTTTGGATGAATGAACACTTACAATGAACCAATAATTTTTTTTAAATGTTTGGTCTTTGCCCGACATAAAAATGTTTAAAGAAACTAACCCAAGTTCTTGCCGCTTGAAGTTGTAAAGTCGCAGATTTAATTCCCGGATTACTGCTTTAGGCATTAAATGAAAATTCTTTCTTTCTCATTGCCAGCCGAGCCAATTTTATTTTCTCTCTTTCTCGGCTTAGTCATCTCGTATCCTCACAAGACCAGTCTTTAATAGACTGTTTGCTTCGTTAACCACTTATCTCCTGATTTACTGTTTTTTTATTGAATAAATTAAAATGAGGCAGTAAGAAAATTTCACTCTTCGCATTTTTTCCTTTAAATAATTAATCTGTGAAATGTTCTAAGCAGTTAATATCACAATTTCAACCAGGAAAAATTACTGGCGCGAATCGCTTAGAACTTTCCACGATGACCTGGCCATAATGAAATGAAAGTCGTGTAGGTTAGCTGATTTTAAGTAAATAAATGAGTAGCAACAAGCTAAACAAGTCAGAGACATTCTTCAAACGAAATATGATGAGAATCATGTAAAGACAACAAAAATCGTTGATCATTCATATTTTATAAATTAACAACAACCTGACGTTAATTCAACAAACCATTTCTTTGCTTATTTGATGGGTGTGGTGCGCCATATACGACGCTCACGGCAACAATACCACGCTCCAGTATGCAGCTGCGTACATTGCAGTCATTCTTGAAGAGCGAGAGGATATTGTTTAAATTTAGTATAGGCTTAGACATTTACTTTTGAACGGGACTGTACATATTAGGTTACTTAGCTCAACAAGGAGTCTAAAGAAAAAAATAAATTTTAGTGTGCATACTCGACCAAATAAGCAGTTTAGGTTAGTTTTGATAAGGATTTGGTGCATGTTATACAGGAATGAAGTCAGGCAGTAGGCGTTTGAGACAGGTTATATTCGCCTAGAAATAGTTTAAGCCGTTCGGGGGAACTGGTCTGGTAAGGAGGTCTGCCATCAAATCCACCCCAGGGCGAAACACTAGTTTCAAGGTCTGTCTGGCGATCAAGTCACGCAAAAACCAAACCTTCCGCGCATAATGTTTCGTATGGGTACTGCAGGCCAGGCTGTTAATAAGATCTATAGCAGCCTGGCTATCCGAGTATAAATGGTTCAGTGGTATACTGCGTGTGGTTCAGTTCATGAACCATACCACGCAACCAGTGTAAGTCCTTGGCCCACTCAGTAAGTGCCATAAGTTCAGCCTGGCACTACTGAGGGCCCCCATTTTATGCTTGAGGGTACGCCAAACGACTAAGCATCCGGCCATCTTAATTGCGTAGCCGGAAAATCTCGTGCTGTCTTTTGTAAAGCTCCAGGTTGCGTCGGAAAACGCTTCGGGGGCCTGTGGGAAATGCAGTTTGTAATCCTGGGTACCACGTAGATAACGCACTACTCGCTTAGCTGCCACCCAGTGTAATTGCTTAGGGTTAGCGCTATACCTGGGCAGGTTTATTACGGCATGGCTAATATCGGGACGGGTATTGGATACAAGGAATAGTAGGGATCCAATAAGTGATTGGTATTCCTGTTTGTCAGTTTGTCAATTCAACATCTGGAAGTAGTAAATATTTTCTGTGAATAGGCGGGCTGGGATACAGTTATGTCTTGGGACAGTGTGTTTCACATGTAGTGAGGCCGTAAGAGACCGTACCATGCTCTGCCGTGAGGAAAACTGCGACATTTCTCACTATGTTGGGGCGTACACAAGTCATGCCCTACATAGCTCCTAACACAAATACAAGCCGACAACACCACGGCTCTGGCTTACAAAGGAAAGAAGGAGGCACCAAGTCCAGACTAATCCACAACCTGACCTCCGACATCCTCAACGTCTGCATCTCAAACAACATAACACTGCTTCCTCTCCACATTCCAGGAAACAGGAACGTAATTGCGGACTCCCTTTCTCGCCGATCACCTCCATCAGGGAAATGGTGCCTCAAGAAATCCATCTGCGAATATCTCTTCAGGACATGGGGAACACCGATGTTAGACCTATTCGCCACGAGTCACAATGCCAGACTTCCCCATTACATCAGCCCGATCCCGAACAACCTAGCAATAGCAGTCGACGCCCTGACATTCCCATTGCACAACCTCTATGCATACCTGTTCCCACCATTCAAACTCCTTCCACAAGCACTGCAGAAAGCCGAAAAAAGCCAAAGTCTCTTCCTCCTCATAGCCCCATTTTGGCCGTCGGCACCATGGTTTCCACACCTACTGTCTCTACTAGTCGACACCCCAAGAAACCTCCCTCTTCATCCAGATCTTCTGTCTCAACAAAACGGCTCAAAACTCCACCCAAACATGTCAAGTCTAAACCTTCACGTGTGGCTACTATCATCTAACTCCTCAAGGAGGCAGGAATTCATAAAGACGACGGCCATCCGAATCGCCTCAAAGGCCACAAGAGACTCAACAAATAGAATGTACGACAGCCACTGGTCTAAATGGTTTCATTAATGTTACGCAAGGGAAATCAATCCAATCGATCCCTCTCTGCCCGAATTACTGAGGTTCTTCACCGACCTTTTCGACATCAACAATCTCAAAGGTTCAACAATCCTTGTCTACCGCTCAGCTTTAAATACGGTTATCAAGGCAGCAGACAAAACCAAACTTCTCGAAGACTACCGGATCTCAGCACTCCTCCGAAAACGATCGCCCCACAACCAGAAGACTCATCTCTGACTGGGACTTATCAATCGTCTTACAATCATTAATAGAAGCTCCCTACGAACCGATGCAAGAACCCTTCACCTCCTAACCAGAAAAACCATTTTCCTCGTAACACTTGCAGCAAGTGCTCGCTGTTCCGAAATCCAAGCCCTTTCTGCAGATCCAGCCTACTGCATCTTTGATCCAAACTTCTCTTCAGTAATCCTTCACCCAAGAACAGGATTTCGAAATCCATCAGAAATCCATCAGAACCACTGAAACCTTTCACATTCCCAGCCCTCTCCAACTTAACAGGAAACGAACCAGAACGCTTACTCTAACCCCATCCGAGCACTCCGCTTCTACCTCACCAGAACTCGACACGAAAACATCCGTAGAGGCAGAAACCAACTCTTTACCCGTTGGCCTCCAATCAGGACAAACCTCTGCTGCAATGATCTCCCGTTGGATAAGGAAAACTATCGACATCGCCTACGACAAAGCCAACCTGAGCAGGGAAAGAGCAACAGCACACGAAATCGGAGCAATCTCAACGTCATGGGCGCACCACAACGCCATCCCAATAGAGGAAATCCTACAAGCAGCTTCCTGGCGCCACTCATTGACATTCACCTCCCACTGCCTGAGGAACATGTCAAGAGAAGAGAAGGGACTACACCGGCTGGGTCCAATTGTCGCAGCCAGAACTGGGGTCCAGCCCCCTTAAGCACATTCAGTATGAAGCAGAAGCAAGCCATCCATAGAAGGAAGCAAGACCCTCAAACAACGGTCCTTTTCAGGGCCACCAAACCCTACGAAAGGGATCCAACTTTCTGTTTCATCACCATGTTCTGAATAAAGTGCAAATTTTTACTTGAATAAAAATTTTGGGGGAACGCCTGCTTGCATCTCGGGGCTCCCCGTCAGATCGGTGCCCGCCACCACGTTTGACGAGGTCTGCTGGTAATGCAAAATTATCAGGTTAATATGTTTTGGCAAACAAAGAACATTTTGCCGGCCCTCAGCCTGGCCCACTAAAAATGGTTTCTTTTTGCCTAAAACATACTTAACCAAGGGCCTGCCCTGCCTCCCCTCTCGATTCACCGCCTGCAGATTGAGAGGAAAATGACAGGCGGCTACTAGCACCCAAAAAACCTCCAGGGAGACATTCCATTGAGGACAATGTAATGCTAAATTATCAGGTTAAGTATGTTTTAGGCAAAAAAGAAACCATTTTTAGCTGGCCGGGCTGAGGGCCGGCAAAACGTTATTTTTACTTATCCTAAAATACTTACCTTTAGTAACAACCCACCCACAGTCCTCACTCTCTCTGAACAGAATTGTTCTACAAACGATTGTGCGTGTAGGTGGCTATGCCTGCTGGGAAGTGGCCAGCTAATGAAACTTCTTAGGCCAAATGGTGACGGTTAACATCCGTCCTGACGGGGTTTTCTTTGAATAGCTCGGCTCACAGAGGTCTCAGGGACTTGTGGTTGGGCTTAAAATGTGCGTAAAGTAAAATTTAAAGTCTTTGAGCATGGAGCATAAATATAAACAATATTTAGCTCAAACTAAAGGTAAATATTTTAGGATGAGTAAAAAGCTAATTTTATCTTTAAAATAACGTTTTTTTGTTTTTTTTGCAAAATACAAAATATTGGAGTTGAATCAGCATAACGGCATACAATTTCTGCGAGAATTTTTGTTTTCTTTCCACAAAACGGCCATAGTAAAAAGACCACACCAGAGCTCTCAGCTTCAGTAATTATACAGATCGAAGCTTTATTAGTTTCCGAATGGTCGCCGAAAAATAAACCACAGCTCTATAGGATTTCGCTTTCGTTCACATATGCCCATATTAAGGAAACGATGTGACTTTCGTGAATTGTCACATATTTATGGAAACACGAAGATGTTTTTCGGTCAGGGTACGTTTAACTTGGTATATCAGCAGCTACCAAATGCCGTATAGGCCTAATAAGAAACACCTGCGCCGAAGCAATCGAAATTACAGTTTGGTTGATGAAATGTGATGGGGGCTAGTATCGCTATGTCAAATGGTAAACGGTAACTAATCTTGACATCGTAAACATCATAAAACTAAACATCACAAATCAAGATTACGTCGTAAATCGAAAACCGAAATCGTAAATTGAAATCAAAACCGTGAAAGGAAATTACTTCGGAGAATAGTTGTGCAGAAAGAAAACAAAAAATTCTCACCTCGAATCCCACTCGTGCTTCTATGAAATGTATAATGTGTGCTCTTTAGTACTCAACTCCTTTGCAACAAACTTCCCATCAACCAACCACATTGTGTCGGTGATGTGGCAAGTTGCCGATTATACTGGCTTGTTTTTCGTTAAATTATTTAAAAATTTTTGGTTAAGTGTTTGAACAAAGCCTTTTTGCAGTAAATTTTGTACTATGGAAATGTTGTTGTGTTTGGAAATGTTTGGTATTTTGCGGCATTTACCGAACTGTACCGCCGATTGCCGTTATTCCTTTTTTATAGCGTTTCACTCCTTTTGAGCTTTTATTCCTCTAGAAACTTGGAAGTTGGCTTCCCAGCCGGGCTTGTACTACTGTGCATGCGCAGGGTTGGGCTGGCTATATATACTCGGCGCAGCCGTCTGATGGCATCATTTCTCCTAGGGCGCTCACGACAACGTGATCGCCTTGAGCTATCCTACTCCATCCTCTACTTCAGGTCCGCTCGTCCTTTGGATCAGCAAGCCTCGTCTTCTCATCGGAAGCGTCCTTCTCATACTCAGGTCTTGGGATGACCTCTACTAATGCTTTCAGCTTCCAAGGATCTCCTGGTTGAAGCTTCGCTCCCGGCCACTTTCATCCCAACTTTAGGAACAGCCGGACGAAGGACCAATCCATCATCTCCTAGGACAAGGATACATCCGCCTCCGAAGGTACCACACCGTCGGACAAGACGCTTTTCTATATAGCAGTCTGCAATGATCCGACAGCCGATCAATCCGCCATCCGCTGTCTTCCCGGCACTATTGTCCTCCTTCCCATCGGAAGCAACCAGAGGTGCTTTTCGTAGGGGCCGATCCATTATGGGACGCATCCCTTACATTTCACAAGCACCCTCCTCCAGTCAACTATCCTTTCCACTACGGTTCATACGGTTCACGGGCGTATGCATTCCCATCCGTTCCCATCTTTACCTTCACTTGCTACTACTGTTCGTCTCGGCTCCTCGGACAAGCTCTCACTCGCTTTCCATCCGTCACACCCCGTCGGCTTGCCCGTCCCATTCCCGACTTTTCGGCGACTTTTTTGCGATCCTGCCACTTCACCTACACGATGTTCTTCTCACGATGCGTTGGGACACGATCCTGCTCCTCCTCCTTCGCCTGTCCTCGTTGACCTGTTTTGTGATGAATCACCATCTTCGCCAAACTTCGACATCCATTACGTCTTAGGAAGACAGTCTTCGGATTTTTTATCCCTCACGAGGTCTCCTGTTCTTTGTTCTCGCAAGATTTCAATCCCGGGAATTGCTGCGCCGCCATTATGGCCAACGGAACGCCTAGGTCACGTATCCCTCGACTTGTCATTACACCTCCCTGCAATCTGTGTCTCCGGACGAAACCAATACCAACATGCCGTAATTCTTCGACTCGCGGGCGAACGCATAGTTTGCGCCGTTCCTGATTTTTGTTTTCAATAAAGCAATATAAAAAAAAAAAAATAGTAATAACTGCATAAATCACACAAGGAAAGACAACAAGTGAGGCCATACTCAGTCCGCTTAAGGACCAGGAAACAACATTTTGTTGATTTTGGACCCGTTCCCACTACATCACATCCTGGTCCTTATCCTTTCACGCACTACATTATGTGCTGCCTCCAACACACTTCATTCCTTCTCGTCCAACTTCATTCTAACACGATCGATCCTGCTATGTCATTTTTCTTTAGCTCAGCCTTGGCCCTTTACCCTTTCTTACGGCCAATCCATTCCTTGACCAACTTCTTCAAACTACCAACATCCCTTTATAGTTACAATAACTTTCCATGGGTCGTCCGCTTCAATTTTCATCCTCTGCTCCCTTATAGGGATCGATCCTCCACTCTTTCCCCATCCAAGAGCCATCAACAGTCAAGCAAGAAACACATCCAACAGGCCTATGTCCTTATCTTCCTCCTTACCCGACTTATAACTTACCACCTCTCCTTTTCCCAACAATCTACGACCATTCACACTTTGAACAATGAAAAAAAAGGGGGGGGGGGAGAGGAGGGAAAGGGACGCGGTAGTATCACGTCCCCTACATCATCTCCATCCTACCTACACTCCGATCCTACCTGCAGCGCTGCATCCACTGATTATGCAGTGATGCCACGCGTTCCACCACCAGACGCCACTACAGTCGTCCGCCTCTCGGTTCAAACGTTATGCGTCTAACGGCTTTTCTTTGTCCTGTTCGTCGTTCACCACGTTCGACTCCTCTTCGTCTGAAGATCCTCTGCCTGATGCTGAAGTTACACCGAACATTGAAACACCGATCACGAAGGAAGCCAACGTGCCTTCGTTGGCCTTCGTCTAGGTTTCTCCGAGAACTCCACTACGTTCCATTTCGATCCTCATCCTTGCTGTCAGCGGCACAGACAGTGTGACGGACTCGAACCCAACTGCCGTATCTGCATTTCTATTTCACCGAGCCGATGGACACTCATTCGAAGAAAACGGCTTCAATCACGGCAAAGAATGCAACGTGCAGCCAAGAAGCGAGAAGAGCTACGGGCCCTTAAACAATCACAAATCCAAGCTCCCAGTCCAACCGCTCCTTCACTACCCAAGAAGGCCACCTAACGTCCCGCGTCAGCTCCGCTGCTTACCATTCATCCTCTAAAACGACCTGCCCTTCCAGATACCGAAGCAATTCCCGCAATAGCAGGAACGTCGGAGATCAAGACAGCAGTAAAAATCAAAGTCGCACGTCAACGACTCGTTCCCACTAGGACGCCATCCTCAACTCCAAAACCGTCTCTGCTGTCTTCCAAGGTACAATGATCTGTGGCATCCTTATCCTCTCCAACCCGTGTTCCCTCTACATCCCCTCTCAAGACTTTTCAAACATTCTCTCCAGCGGAGGTGCCGTTCCCTTCAAAACCAACTCCGTGTTCCCTACCATGCCAGTGCTTCGAACAGCTATCACTAGGGGTTTGCATCTTTCGGCCAGGGAACAAGAACACCTAGACTTCAGCTTAAAATTTCTTTTCAACTACCTAGATGGGTTCGTCACAGAGCTCAATACTCTTCGCTCCACTCAATCCGCCACGACGTCTTTACAGGAAGCGGCTGCGTCTGCAGAGGCCGTCCAATCAGAAAATGATCTTCTCCGTGCTGCGAATGAGACTTACTCTAATGAACTTAAGCTTATAAACCAGCGTTACCGTTCCCTTCGCATAAATTATGCTCTGCTTCGCACACGTAACGCCTGGGTTTCACCGATTCTTGCTTCCCCGCCTTGGAGGGCCTACTACTGCGCTCGTTCCTGCACTCGCCGTCTTAGACTTGCTCCATCCTCAACTACACGCCGTCACGTCCTCATCCTGTGGATGCATCCTCTTCACCCACCTTAGCCAAACTTAGGCTCTTTCGCCGTTGCCATCTCCACTTCGAGATCCCTCGTCCACAACCTATGGTTATCACACACCAGTTGACGATGCTTCCGCCTCTCCTGTTACGCTCTGGAAGGATGCGATAGCCACAAATCAATTCCAAAAAACCACTTCGTATTCAGTATAACAATACGATAATGCTCCGAACTTCGTCCCTGTGTACTACGGTATCACCGGAACTTCCTCATCCTCCACGGATGTGATGCCATGCTCCCCGTGTCGCGGCAAGGCTTCAAGGTGTTGCTTTAGGATTTTGTATCCTCCCTTAAAACTTTATCCAAGTGTCTCTTCAAAATTCCTAACCATTTCGAACTTTTCGGTTAGGGTCCTGCTTCATCACCCTCCCACGTGGGGACGGTGCAATCACGATCCTTGCCGATCTACTCAAGGTCTTGTCTTCACAAATTACCATGAATCAGTCTCCATTTCTCTCCGCAGTACCTGACTTTCACCAGTCATCATTCTTCCAATTTCAGTATTATAATCTGACAACATGAATTTGCTCCGCCTTCAATAAGTGTTCTTTACCTTCTGTGATTACCACCTTCCGCTTTACAGACACCGTCTGCTCCTTGCATCCGCCGCAGTCCGCTTCATCATACGTTACCTTCCGAAACAGCGGATCGCTCCTCAGCCCGCATATTGCTTCGGTTATTAGTGAAATTAGTTCAGGACTCAGGTTTGTCTTCGCCAGGGACTAGTTCCCGGGGATGCCGGCTTGTACGCGAGGGGACAGCGAACCTAGCCCTCCTCTCGGTTACAAAGTCCACTATAAAAAACAGGTAATTCATATTGTCGTCGGCCATAAAAAGACTAAAATTGCAGGGCCTGCACCTTAACTCCCACCCAGGCCTCCCCTCCATTGTCTAGGTTCTGGGTGAGGAGAAATAATGCCATCTGACGGCTGCACCGAGTATATATAGCCAGCCCAACCCTGCGCATGCGCAGTAGTAAAAGCCCGGCTGGGAAGCCAACTTTCAAGTTTCTAGGGGAATAAAAGCTCAAAAGGAGGGAAACGCTATAAAAAAACAGGTAATTTATATTTTCGGTTAGGCAATAAAAACTAAAATTAAGCAGGTGCAGGCCCTGCAATTTTAGTCTTTATAACTATTTTAGGGAAAATGTTGAAGATTTCAAAAATCACAGAAAATGTGTGTCCTTAGTGAGTATACAGGGTGGTCCACAAAAAACTGACAACCCAACATTTTCTAAGTCCAACTTTTCTAGTTGGCACCCCTCAGAACCAGGAGAAGACAGAAATCAAATCTAATGAAATGGAAAGATTTCTGCCCTCTCCTGGTTCTGAGGGGTGCTAACTAGAAAAATTGGACTTAAAAAATGTTGGGTCGTCAGTTTTTTGTGGACCACCCTGTATATCAGTAGTCTTATTTTTATTCATTCAAAATTAAATTTAATGTGACTGTCCATAGCTTGCATATGATTGACTTAGAATGTATGTTATACTGTGAATTAACAAATTTTAATTTACGATATTACTTACAGGAATGTGCAGCTAGAGGCCAAGTTAAAATACCAGACAGTGATTCTGGGGCTCTGTTAAACTGGGCAAAAGAGGGATGTAAGACAAAGTCCGGTAAACTAGAGGTGTTCCTGCCGAATCCAGGTTTGAAATTACATTATATTTAATATTCATAGCTATGTTGCTTTCGTAGAGCAAAAAGTTTGTATGCTTAAAGCGGTAGTTGCATTTAGAATATGGTCTACTCAGTTGGGATACTATGTGCAAAATAAATCTGTGTGTAACTTAGCCCTTGGTTTCTTTCACTGCACATTCCTTTCTCTCATCTATTCTGTTTATTTTGTATGCAACGTATTATTTCATCTGCAGTTTTGGGATACGTTTCCAGGATACATATATTCCTCGGGTTAATTAATGTACTTCTGTGATTTTTGTTGTATTGTTGAATGAGTGCTTTGGTCTGAAAGTGTAATAATGGGTGTATATGCATGTATTCTTGTGGGGTTACTATATTGATGTGTGAATACTTACGCTCCTCTTCTGTATTCCTTGACAAATGTTGGCAAATGTTGAAATTCATTCTCTTTAATTGGTGAATCGGAGACATAATTATAGGCAAAACGTTGACTTGTAGCTCTCTTCATCCATGGCTGCAATCTACCTACACTGACTTCTATAATGACAAACCTTTTCAGCACAACACTCCCTACCTGCAAAAGGTAGGTTGACTGAAAGTTTGTGAGAGTTCAGCTAGGCGGCATTCTTACTGATATGACTGACGCCATGGGTAGATAGGCTGACGCTGAGTGATGAAAGATGCCATGCTATGACAGCTAATGTGCATTGATAATAAATATCATAGAGCTGTAATCACCACAGGGTTCGCACAAGTCTTAAATTCCTTAAAAAGTCTTAATTTTAAAGGGATATATTTAAGGCCTTAAAAAGTCTGGGATTTCAGCATTGTCGTTGATTGGTCTTAAAAAGTCTGGAATTCTTAGAGTTTGCTCTATTAAAATGTCATTGTGTACGTACTATAATTAATAAACTTATTTGTTGGCTTTGCTATTAAACTTCGATTATCGCGTTATTAAGAATTTTCTGTCGGCTGCTGGGTTGCATCGTAGCTCTGAGCCCGTCTGTCACAACGCTATCTTAGTGGAGTCTATTTTTAGCTTTCCCTCGTCCCTTCCCTCACAGGAATAATGGACTTGTCCGATCACCTAGGAAAGCGACAAAATCAAAATTTGTAGAACCCCCATCGTCACAGTTAATTTGGATAGTAGAGGTAGTTTTTATTTTAAAAGTGGAATATTCATTTGTAACTTGCTTTGATCGACTTTTTTTTTAATGCGGAAATTTATTCAACAGTCAATGCATACTTTTGGTTTGCATCATGCTTTTTTTTTCTGGCCATGTGGCTTCATACTGCTGGTTCGCCCAACGTGCTGATGCTGAAGTATGTCTAACTGGGAAAAATTCGTTGTAAATATGCAGTGCTGTACTTGGTCCTTAAAAAATCCTTACTTTAATTTCCATTCCATTAGAATAATTCCATCAGTAACTTACAACTGCTGGCAGTTTTTACTACTATCCTAAAATACTTACCTGTATTTTATTTATGCTTTCCAAGTTTGGAAATGCCTTTCGTCCCAACCTTTAATTTAAACACACTCCGGGCCCTTGCAATGGTGCTCCCTGGGGCGCATGACCGCCGTCAGGCGGCGCCCCTCTCCCGCTACTCGTCACAGTTTGTTTGGGACGCGACGAGTAAAGTCGCATCGTTTTTCGCTCAGCCGAATAGGCCTAAAATGGCGGATTGTAATCGTTGTTCCTGCTTCGGGAAAGAGGGAAGGCTATTCGAAAGAAGACTAGACCTGAAGGATTGCCGTGTTTTCGGATATTATGTGGAGTGTTGGAAGATCTAGAGTGCCAGTTTTGCCAAGAACTGGTGGTTCTGGGATCGGCAGAATGGGACAAAGGAAGTTGGGCGCGAACGGCGCCCATTGACGATGTTTATCGGCAAACGTAACCACGTTTGTCTATGTTTTAACGTCGCCGTGTGTCAATTATTTATAGTAGTTTGCACGTTTGCTTGCCATTTTACGTGCTTTGTGAATTGTGGTGGTGATAATAGCGGCGACGAGTCGTTGTGTGTAGTGTTTACACAGGCAAATTGAGTTTGGGACTGCATGGGACCCGGCGGTGTCCGTGTCCGTTGGTGTCCGCGTCCGACAGTGTCCGTCGGTGTCCGCGTCCGGCAGTGTCCGTCGGTGTCCACGTCCGGCAGTGTCCGTCGGTGTCCGGTGGATCAAAGGTTCCACGCATGCAAACGCAGGCAGTCCGGGTTGCGAGGCCACGCTGCTGAATGGAATTACAGGTAATGAAAAGTACAGGTAATGTGACTGACGCTGCGTTTCCTAACCTAAGGAAACGACGGGTCGGATTTGGTAACACAGACACGGCCACGACCGTTATAGCTAGCCCGGGTCGCACCCTAGGGCGGTTAGTCGGCCCTCTGGCGTAGATCTGTTGGTGCTGAACTCCTACCGCTACTCCCGTCATCGGGGGGGGGTGGATGGCAGTCCTCACCAGTCCTAGTCCCAGGGTCCACGACTCTTGCGGACATGGGCGGACTACATGTCACTGGGACAGTCGGCAGACTCGACACCGAGTCGACAGTCTGCCGAACTACCACTGGTCCGGACTACCAGTCCGGGACTGCAACTGTGCGGTCCGGACAACCAGTCCGGGACTGCAGCTGTACGGTCCGGACAACCAGTCCGGGACTGCGGCTGTCCGGTCCGGGACTAAGGCAGTCCGGGACACGGACTGTCATTGGCAGGGGCTGCGGACAGCCAGTGGCTTGCGAAGTTTTCGCAGGTCTACTTGACCGTGTGATGATAATGGTTATCTGAAAATCATCGTACTGAATGCGGTACGGTATATATTTCGGCAAGAATTAGAGAAAAATTAAAACGGAAATTTTCTTGATTATAGGGTCAACTACAATTTTGCAGGTTGTACCAGTTGCCCAAAATATTTTAACAAGAATTTATAGAAAAAGTGAAATTTTAAATTTCTTGATTATAGGTACTACTACAATTTTGAAAGTTGCCCAAAATATTTTAACAAGAATTTATAGAAAAAGAGAAATGCTAAAGTTCTTGATTATAGGCACACCTACAATTTTGAATGTTGCAGGTTGTGATAGTTGGCCAAATTATTTTAACAAGAATTTATAGGAAAAGTGAAATTTAAAATTTCTTGATTATAGGTACTACTACAATTTTGAAAGTTGCCCAAAATATTTTAACAAGAATTTATAGAAAAAGAGAAATGGTAAAGTTCTTGATTATAGGCACACCTACAATTTTGAATGTTGCAGGTTGTGATAGTTGCCCAAATTATTTTAACAAGAATTTATAGAAAAAGTGAAATGAAAAAATTTCTTGAATTTAGGTACAACTCCATTTTTGAATGGTGCTGTTTGTGCCAGTTGCCCGATACGTCCGTATAAAGCTGGGGCATGGTGTATATCGGGGCATTTATTTGTTTTTAAAATAAAAAATTTTTTAATTATATATTTTTAAATTTTATTTCTTAATTTGTTTGGTGCATTCGGGTGTCGTAGGTTTAGTGCATAGGAGCGTGTGAATGGACAATGCGCTGAAGGTGACGCGGACCATCCGTCATGGACAGGGGGGGGGGG
>JAHWFP010212592.1:520-13826 GCA_023313725.1 Lithobius niger | reverse complement strand
AACATTTAGATACCTCTCCTGATAAAATGTTCCACCAATTCATAGTTTGGATCTGACAACTCCACTCTCACATTTTGAGACATATTAGAGGCTTTAACAACCCTTACATACCAGGATATACCCATACGGAAGAATGCTAACATACTAAGGTCACCAAGTCAAAGCAACCACCTTGATTACCAGAAAAGCAATTACTCTCCAACAATTGCAAGTCAGCAAAAACTGCTCGAAGATAAATTGCTTCTCAACAATTTCTCGACAGGAAAATTGATCACCAAAGTAATGCCCCAACTACTGAATAAAGCAAGTAATATAACTTTTCCATCTTTGCTTCTTTCACCTTATCCGTAACCAACATGTGTCTATCAAGTCTTAACATCTTCTTTTTACCTTTTTCGCTACGGGTGAAATCGAATGAAGGGCTACTAGCATTAAGCATTCAAGCATGTACGGCATATTCTATGACATCATTTCTGGTTAGTTGTGACGTCATTTCTGGTCTTTGTCGGGGATAAAAACCCTGGGTAATATCATGGAAGGCTGATAACTTAACTATTAGACTATTTGTCACATTTCGAAAACGATCTCTTTATTTTATCTCATGAGAATATCGCATGAGAAAGTTGCATAGGGAGCAATTTCTGTTGAGCACTTTCATTTGCCGTGCAGTTGTTGGTAAATAATTGATGGGAAGCAATTTTCCGGATATCGACCTTCATGAATGTTCTCATGGAAACCGAGTAAAGCTAGCAGAGCACAGCTGAGTGTTTAGGGGCGTGGTCTCCCAGCCAATATGGTAAGAGATTGAATCACGTCATTAATCTATATACAATTGGAACGTTAAATTAATGATTACGAATTTGCAACAATAAAAAATCGTCGTTTTATGGAACACTGCTGATTGGCAAATTATTGTTTTATTGTGTAGCCTACGTACAAGCCAGAAAATAATGAATGGCCCCTTCCCATGAATAACGCATTAACAATGCATTGCAACTTTTGTTGTTAAAATAAAATAAAGCATTCTGAACACAAGAATCAATGTTACGTAAATGAGTTATGTCTTTACGTTAAAGATATAAAATTGTTTAAACACTCGTAATGACGCAACGCTTTGGAATTAATAATCAGTTTGAAGTAATCACTTCTGTAACTTTTTCCATTTTTTTCTCTTTCCAATTGCAGATGAACAACTTCTCAGCTTCCAATTTGCACCACGAAGTGCTTACCAGTGCAATGTGTGCGGCAAGTTCTTCACATCCTTCGACTCTCGCCGAAACCACATGAATATCCACATTGGCAGATTCAAGTGCCCAATCTGCAATTTGTGCTGTGCTTCAGAATATCTTCTCAAAGTCCACGTCTCCAAGCACCTTCCGGAAAACCAGCGAAAAAATCGTCCTCGTTGTAAAATCTGCCAAAGAATTTTTCCGTCTTACGACAGCTATAGGAATCACATGATGAAAAAACATCACGTCATGGAGTTTTTGCCTGACTAGATAAGAACTAATTGGGACTTAACTACATGTTAATGCTCAGCAGAGCTCAAAACACCAAAGGCCAAAACTTGACGAACTTTTAAGGACAATTTAAAACCAGAAACCTTGTTGACTAACTGGAGCATTTTAATACTTTTATTTGGGCGAAGTTCTTTACAACATGCGTTTTGTGTGAGGCTGAAACATTCCAATTTTCTAGTTTTAAAGTGTCAATGAAGGTTCGCCTTGTGTTCACCATACGGAATAATGTATTTCATGCACGTACTACCAATTTTAAGTTCACTGACTATTGAAATGCAGCAAAGGTGCGCATTGTTATTATTAGCTGACAGAATAGCAAAATAACTTCTGCATTTAAGAAAATTTATACAAGGCATATAGCAAAAAGGAGAAAGCATCAGCTGATTTTTTCGGTAGGATTTTCACACATATTTTGCATTATTTCTGCCAAGTTATTACAATAATTCCGTGTGAGATGAGCGCCATGTTTGATTTGTAGTCATGTAGGACAGAATACTCTAGAATAGAAAGAGTGAGAGATATGGTGGACAGGGTAAGTGCTCATTATTAATATACTGGGTAATAAAGTCTAGTTTCATTTCGTTAGTGTTGCTTCTTTATAATATTTAGTAGATTTGGAAGCATTTTGATAATTTTGTAATTAATTTACTTAATAAAAAAGGGCAATAAACAAATATTGAATAAATTTCTGTAAATTCTGTGCACTAATTTGAAAATAATCCTGATAAATTGTATCCTGAAGGCATACTACTTGGTTTTAATATTTCGAACTAAGCTAAATAAAACGAAATCCATAATTCTGTATATTATCAGAGAGTTTACATGTGATAGTGGCATCTAAAACCATTAAGCTTTTTTCTCTGAGTTCACATAAGACTGGAAAACCTTCGAAAGTATTGTAAAAATGGCGGAGTATTTTCCAGAACCATGAAAGTGCTGGAATTTTATATTTTCTGGAGTTTTATATTCATGCTAAAGTTACAACTATGTAGTATGAAACTCATGTTCTCATGTCCGTGTACCAAGCAAACGTAACTGAAGTAAAAAATTTAGATTATCCTCTCCTGACGTTTTTTTTTTAGGGGGAATAGGTCGGAGGTGAGAGAAAGGAACAGCTTAATTTCGGTATTACGGTAGGCCAATTTTGATTAACGAAAAAGTTATTAGCGTAAATCCTAGTCGATGCATGTTTCCGTGATGATGAAAGTTTTGTTAGATCTGTTTTGTCTTTTTTTTCTTGTTTTTGATATGGTGAAGCATCATTTATATAGTGACTAGTTGTGCCCCGGCGGTCTAGCTGATTCCCGCTGATTCAACTCGGCACTAATAGTCAGCATTATTGAAGAAATAGTGTTTGTTTCTGATTGTTTGAGCGCATGTCCATTTCATTGTCGGCCGCTCACTCTTTTTCTTTGCTACCGTGGCAAGAATGAGTCCGCTCCCCGTCTTGCTGATTGTTGTAGTTTCGTTTGTTTAATCATGATCCGTAACAATCCTTTGAACCCTTTGAACCCTAACAATCCTTATAGCTCTGCTCCTTTCATTAGCTCTGCTCCTGAGCGAAATATATATATAGATAGATACTATGGTTGTCAGTTGTAAATTGACTTACTTATCACCCAATTTCACGATCTCAGTCTTCCTTTAACAATGGGGGGGGGGGGGAATTGAGGCTTAACCATGGAACTTGACGATATTGCAACAATGGTTTGGGACTGAGATGCAAACGGAGGAGTGATATCGGATATCACGCCCGGATATCACGCCTGCTTATGAATTAAAGAAAAATACTAAGGAAAATTAGAAATTAAGCCAACAGCGAAAATCATACACTAGAAATAATGTAGTTCAGTAAGCCACTTTTATGCTCTTACGTTTCGTCGGAGTGGCATGACCCGGATTCGAACCAGCTACCCAGTTCGCCCCCAGATCACTTGCATAGCGCCTTAGTCGCTATGGCCACATCCTTGCTCCAGATGTTAAAAAGGACGTTACAGCCTCGATTAAAATTAGGAACAGCACAGTAAAAAGCTAGTTTTGCGTAAGCAAGAAAAAAATGCTTTCGTTGTATTTATTTAAATTTTCTTGAGGAACGAAAACGTGACACTGAAGTATAAAGGTTGAGAACGATTTAAAATTACAAACGACGTCACACCCTTGATTAAAATTGAGAACAGATTCTGTTTTCCTCGTCAGTCTGAACAGTGCAAACTTTTTTGGTGGGTAGCTCTCACCCTACCCGACTCCCGTTGTCCGCTTCTATGCCCTTCCTCCCCCCCCCCCCCAGCCACTTCACAAAAATCGTGACAAAGACTAATGCTAGCCATTCTGACACAACCGTCTGTCATGGTTTTCACTATTTTTTATTTATTTATAAAATGTGGAGCTTTTCAACTTCAATTAAACCTAAGCCAAAATTATTACACATTGAGTATACGTTTATTTCTCACTAATCGAGCCCATTTGGCTCTCCGTCCTATAATTACACGTTTATTGTCTTACCACATAACTGTTACAGATTCAGAAACCACCCATCATCGCACAACGAAAGAATACCCAGTTAGCCAACAAAGGTTCTCTGCGTTTATTTCTGTATTGTTACTCGATTCCGAAGTGCCCCATCACCGTTCATAGCACGGAAACTCAACGCCGAATAGCCCCTTCAAACAACTTCTCCTAAAAAAATTTTAAGATAAGTTGGCTGTTCGTCGTTGTGTTTCCGCGGTATGAACGGTGACGGGGCACTTCGGAATTGAGTTACAATCAATAAACACGAGCACAGAACCTTACGCTAAGGAAGGAATAACAGTGGTGCTAACAATGACATCTTTGTCACATTGTCGACCTTTCTGACCAAAAGAACGTCAGCACGATTCATTCTTTGTTGTGTGCGTGCTGTACTATCGTTGTCGGACTGAGATCGTGAAATTGGGTAATAAATAGGTTATAAGCTACATTCCTCGGAAAGGTGGCTGATAACCTATACTAAAATAAAAAGAAAATGAGGGCAATCGTGAAATTTAAGAAAATGTATAATTCTCTCTTGTATATCTTAAGGGTGGCAGTTGCGTATCTGTTGAGTGTGCAACTGCCTCTCTTAAAATATACAAGAGAGAATTATACATTTTCTTAAATTTCACAACTCAGGGTAGGCCTGTTGGTCGGCTTGAAATTTTTGGTAGTGTTCGCACCATCCAGTATTCGTCGTCTAATTATTTAACTTCGCAATTCGTTTGTTTTTGTTTTAATCCAAATTTAGCCTATGCGAGCTTTTTTGAATTTCAGGTAACAATTTTTTTTTAACATTTGGAAATCATTGGTGGTACGGTATTTTATTACTATTTTATATTGAATCAGCTAAATAATGTAAATGAAATAAAATGCAAATAAATCATTTTTAGGCGAACCAACATTTGAGATAGGCTCACAAATATATATTTTTTTAATGCAACAAACTAGTACTGTGAATATCACACTTTGCAGCAATAGTTGTGGGATTCTTTTTTGGAAGGGAGGTGAAGTGCAGTACTTGTTGCACTGGGGTCCTACTCCAGCTATAGTCTGTTCCACATTATGTTTGCAGGACACAGACTGTGTGATGCCATGTTTCTTTTCACTACGAGTGTATAAACACGCAATTAACCCACTCGTAGACTCTAACAGTAACTGTGTAGCGTCTGCAAGTGTGATAGCGACATGTTTTTGCACTCACAGTACAAGGAAACTTGGTGTCGCACAGTGAGTTTCCTGCAAACATAATTTGAAACAGGGTATAGCTATGCTACTGAAGCGGCTTACAGTTTAGATGTTGGTTTGTGTTTTGACGTAATACTGTAAGTTTTGTTTGAGATTGTGGTTGTCCGTCGTCACTGTTTTCCTCACTGTTTATCCGTATAGACGGTCAAAAGTAACACGTTATAGAAACTTAAGGATCTATGCATATCGGAGAGTACATTTAGCTTAAAATTATCAGTTTCATAGTTTTAGGTTTAGATGATATTCAAGGGTTAGGTTAATTTTTTGCAAAAAGTGAAATCGCCGGGCAATAATACGTAAAGTTTGCAACATTTTGGTGTGTCACCGTTTTCAAGCAAAGGATTCCATCAAAGCTACAACATTTAAAAACACACTGTAAATCGAATAAAGTTACTGTGTTACCTGTATCACATATCGGGTGCAGAGTAAGCTCTTTTTGTAACAAACTTTTAATTACGAAAACAAAACAGTAATTGCCAAAGTTAGAGTCCATATGAAGTCGAACATTTGACAGTTTTCGCAGGACAAAAAAAAGTGGTTTAGGGGTATGGCCGACGAAAAACAACTATGAATGGTTGTCTACGACAAGACGTTGAACAATGGTTGTCTGGCAAGATGCAAATATTTTCCAACCCTAATTTCTTTGTGCTATTCATCGTGAAAGTAATATATTTTGGCAAAGTCATACACTGCAAAAAAAAGTGTGATTTTTCACAACTTTCGCATAATTATTGTGTACCTTGACACAAAATCCGGAAAATATAGTGTGTGTATGACACAGGATATTCGAGCAATAAACAATAAGAAGAAAGATGCACATTGGAAGAAAGCAAACAAACATCTTCAATTTTTTTTAGAAAAAGACATTTTAGCTTACCCCCCCCCCCCCAATAATTCGTCTTGGTAACGCCCCTGTCTGTGACGACATCAGAAATGTACGTGAAAGGCATCACAAATTGCTTTAATTAAAAACGTTTTGTTGTAATACGAAATTACACAAATTAGCTGTGTATAAGTGAAAATATTATTAGTTTCAGTTGCTGCTATCATTATATTTAACACCAATATTTGTAATGTTACACTCTTTCTTGTGCTATGTCACTGTAATAAGAACATTTTCTGCTATGAATGCTGCTGTCGCTTTATTTCTCAATGTTACGTGTAACGTTGCACACATTTTATGTGTTATTTCTCGGCACTCGGCAATGCCAATATTTCCCGCTAGGATCGCTGTTGTTCTGTCATGTCATTTTGTGTGATGTTACACAACGTTGTAGTGTAACATTTATGTCTGCCCACCATTAGAGAAGCTAGTCGTAAAATATGAGTTTTAGCTACTCAAATTCATTGTGTATTCATATAATTTTTCACAGGTGTAACCAGGATGAATGAATTAAAGTTACATGTTCGAAGGTGATCAACTACTACCCTTAGTGTAGCCAAAATACGTGACTTGCCTGATATATATCAACAAAATTGGTAGGGAAATATTTGTAATTTGATACGAAAGTGTTATGTGAGGTTATTAAACCGATTTGGTTTCCATCGTACATACAAACGTTGCGGTAACATTTGTTTTGCCTATATACTTCGCTACATTGTACTTGTCTGTTTTTCAGGTGAAGGCAACTTGTTGGTCCCAGTAACATGTCTCATTTGCAACAAGCCGTTCAGCAGTACGAAAGGACTTCGAATGCACCAGTATTCCCACACAGACCGTTATAAATGCCATGAATGTGGTAAATGTGAACGCAGTTTAGCTCATCTCAAACAACACATGGCTTCACATGTTCCACCAGAAGAACGCCAGAAATTCCATTGTGGTATTTGTATTGCTTCGTTCAGTTCCATGCGCAACTTAACACGACATTTTCGGCAAAAGCATTAATGTGCAAACTGCAAAGTGTGATTGAACTGAACAAGGCAGTGTGGGCGGGAATATGACACAAAGTGAAATACAACAACGAACCTCTGAAAATCTCAGTCATCCATGACTCTCCGAAGTATACATGTATGACTAGCATTTGTAATCTAATTAAACTAATTCATTGTTGTTACTGCACTATTTGCCATAGCATTGATTTATTTCAATATTTTGGTCTCATTCTTGTTCTTGGATAGAATGGCATAATATTTTGTTGTCACTGTGGCACTTCATTGAGTCTTTTCTCATTCTTATATAAAACAAGAATTTAAATAAATACAATAACTGGTTATGCAAAAAAAATTATGAGTCCATGGCTCATATCAGGGTTGGGACAGGTAAAATGACAGTTGAACAACGGAGGACACAATTAATGGTAGGCTTCGCGTTGCAGTTATCATAACCAATGCTCCGATTACGCTCTTATTAAATGAATAATAAAAGAGCGTCTTAGGTTCCAGTAATACAAATCTACTAAATAGGTCTAAGCATTCAGGCATGCAATACGAGGGGGAGAATTTTTTCGAGGGGGAGGGGGGGACAACAACCACCATACCCCCATCACACCCAAGAAAAATTCTCGTTCTGAAAAATGGACCTCAGTCGGAATACTTAGATTTATAAAATAAAATGTAAATGAATAAAAAAATTAATAATATTTAGGCACAGCTTGGGATAAAAAACCAGATGCCAGATGCCAAAACCAGATGCCATAACCAGATGCCAGATCAGATGAAAAGTATAACTGTTGGCAGAGTTGAGGGGAGAGGAAGAAGCATCTCGTTTTGGTAGCTTTCGTTGTTGAGGGAGGGGGAGGGAGAAAGTAGGGCAGGTTGAGTAATTCTGCATATTGCATTCTTCATTGAAGTATAATGCGTATTAACTTTTGTTAAGTAAAAAAGTGTGCAATTCAGGATGAGATACTTTAATGTCCAGTCAATTTCTATTTTTCTTCTTCTCTATTTTTTTTTCTCGAAAGTGATTGTAGAATGTATTTGGAATTCTGCCTTTATTTAACGTGTAGCGCTGCCTTCCAAATCCTTCATTGTACCAGGGAAATACCGGGACTGCTCCATACTACAGTTACGCACCACCCCGTTGCACGCAAATTGGACTTACATGTTTGTCGAATTGATACTACACAGCTGTTACACTAAATATTATTCCGATAACTTCCACCGATAACGAAATAATATTCCAACAACAACCAACGAATAACTGATTAGCAGGAGCTATTTGTTCGACATAACTACCCGAATTGTTAACATGCGTAAATTATGGGGACAGTTACTGGCGAAGCGCAAAGTAGCTGCCATTTTTTTTTATCGGTTTTCCCAAAGAAAAACGACAGATAGGACTCCATTTTCTGCGTGATGTTGTCAAAACCTGAAACTAACTGGTTTAATTCCGGTTCAACTTCTTTTCCATACGGACGGATAATTGGGAAAAATTCTTGATCAGTGACCTAGAACCCTTCATATGCAAACGATTTAATCATAAACTGTTCAATAAGAAAGCCTACAATTTGCTGGCACGTGTTCTCATCGAAAATCATGGTTAATCAACTGACATTCTGGCACCTTTGGTCTGACGCTATTACGTGATATGACTGACCCGTTCAAATAAATGACTCGAGTGGGACGTGACGCCCACGTCCCACGACGCGAACCATAAAATGCATAAGCAGTTAAAAATGCCTCACACGTAATAAATCCCGTTACGTGGCCCGTCATATTTTTCTGCTTCCCTCCTGCCAAATTCCTGCAACACATCGTGGTCATCCCTTTTTCCTGCTTCTTCTCTTCTCTAAATAAATAAATAGAATCATGCCATGCCGTTCAGTGCGTTGAAACATGAACAAACTAATGCCAAAATATGTGGCCCACCGCCAGGCAATGACACAATGACACAATGATTCTGCCCAGCAAGTTGTTTGCACAGCTAATTTTATACATTATTTTATATAGCTAGTCGTTCGTGAATTCGATGCAGACCTGCTCAGGACAAGTATTAGCAATGCAACTGTAATAACTTCATGCTGCATCCCTTTTATACAGTAAGACATCTTCAGTATATATTGATCTGAGTGAAAAGTGAAAGCTTTGTATAACACTAATCTCTCTCTCTCTCTCTCTCTCTATATATATATATATATATATATATATAATACGCTTACTTTGGGCAAGCAAATTCATCATTATGCACTATAATGAAAGAGGGCGAGCGACCGACAATGTCAAACAAATGGGTGTGGCCTGTAACAATCAGTAACAATCACTGCATGGACGATCGTTGTTGGATTTATTGCGCTTGGTATCAGAACTGAGAAACGGGCAATTGAGCGTCCTCCATTGAAAAAAGACATTTACTTCCATAACAAAACAAATCAGCAGGGATTAAAATGGAGGGGGAGCAGGGATGGGGATATTCAGACCACTCAATAGGGGAATACGGGTCGGGGACGGGGGAGGCAGTGCGGGACGGGAAAGGGCTTACGGGGAGGGGTCATGGGGGAAAATCAGACTGCAAGGGAGTTCAGAGGAGGAAGGAGGGGGCAGTCGGCACCCGTTTCATTCCATACTGCCCACTGCAGTATTTCGCTCAGGTATGCGGGAACCGGGTAGACCGGCGTATGTTACGCCTGGGGTACAGCTAGTAGTAATTAAAACTATAAAAGCAATTTGGGAATAAGAAAACAGAAAAATGACACCAAGGGCAGCACTTTCTTCCATCCCTAAGGGGTTAGTGATCTTTCTCCTCCTCAAGTCAAGATTGAACAATGACCTGATGAAGGCAATACGGTGATTTCATGATGGGCTATTTTACCGATGCGAATATATAGGGCGGCATCGAAAACAAAATATTGCGGGTATCCGAATAGTTTTTATCCCCAGATTTTTGGACAGATTCGTTTGCTTCATAATATTTCAAACTGAAACTAATTCTTCTGACTCACTCTTGATAGGGGGATGGCATACCTCCTCACCCCACCTCCCAGTATTTTTGGGGAGAGGCAGGGAGAGGATGTGTGACATCCCCGAATAAGTTATGCACAATTCCAGTAAGTCATGCACTCAAATGAAATACAAGTGTATTAAGGTGACGTACCATACATCCTTATTTCCAGTTTACAATTTTTGTATTTGCTTAGTTCCTTTCACCTTATTACAACGGCTTTTTGTACAGTGAGTAAAAAATTTAGTTTAACTTTGTGTAAGTAGTGTTTCTGAGGAAGCATTTTTTTTTAAATCAGCCACTCTTCTCATTTGGAGCCGCAAAACTAATTAATACTTGGCTTTGTTGTTTTTATTAGTGTAGGAACATAACAGATGATTCAGACATATTGCCAGTGTGTAAACTACAAGTGATTACTCTTTTTGGTAATAGTAAACCATCTCCTTCTCGGTCGACTGTATTACTTTTTCTGTGTGAATTCCAGTTTAATCATATGATGTAGCTGTTTTATGAAACAGAAGTAACTAATAACTGCAAAGGAACCCGAAATAATGGCCCTAAATTTGGGAAATATAGAAACTAGCAGCTATGAAATAAATGCTTTATTTATTCTCGTCATCCTCTTGACCCTGCGATATTGGAAGGTTTCGCATTTCGAATTTTCGGACTGCTTCTGCCTGACCCTAGGCTTTTGCTTTCATGGTCTAGGCTGAATGAGAGTCAAATATGATGCCCTCTGGACGTCTGTTTGTTTCTACAGAGTTTAGTAGAGCTTAAAATTGCCAATTTGTCCAGTGTAGCCATTATTTTGCTTAAGTTGAACTGAAGACATAAATATATAATGAATGATAAATGATTGTTACAAAATCCACTCAACCACAGCTTGACCAATACTTTTAATCTGGCAAGATCTTACAGACCATCACAAGCATGCATCCTCAGAGAGATGAGTGCTTGTGTGGTGTCTTCAGAGCTAGCCAGATTAAATATATTTTTCAAGTTGCGGTTAGGTGGAGTGTATCACAACCATGTTTCGTTGTATATTTATTTCTTTAATCCTGAACTCCGCTTAAGCAAAATAATGGCTACACTGGATATATTGACAATTTTAAGCGCTGCTAAATACTATAGAAACAGAAAGAAGTCTAGAGGGCATCATATTTGACTCGTATTCAGTCTAGGCCATGAAACCTAATGTCTAGAGGGCAGGCAGGAAGCATTGCTATCAATGACGGAGCAGTTGCTTGTCGCCAATTCTCCAAGACTTTTGCCATTCTGCATGTTCTTTGTAACCACCAGTTCTTCGCTAACACAGATATTCTCAAGTGCAAACTTTGTGGTTTAAGAACTAGGAGCCACTGTGCGTTGAAAACTCATACGCAACGCCATGTTTCTTGAAGTAAGCGACGATTGCACGTTTCCGTATTTGCAACCAGTATTATGCAACCGTTGAAAATCGGTTATCTCATAACCGTTACAAGTACCAGCAGCATTCCTGATCGAATCTACGATGTCATTTGTTTATTTGTCTAATTAACAATTGAATGAATGATAGTTTATTGCATATTGACTCGAAGTTTGTTATGTCAAACTTTTAGGAGTCTACAATGTTCAATATTTCTTAATATTTCAATAATATTTCACATAATTGAAAAAAGTAACTTAATAATAATACTAATATGGTGAGAAAGTATAAGGCAATAACGTAAATACAAGCAAGTCCATAGTTAAAGACAGAGTGGGTCAAAGATATTATAAATTGATAACCACAGCAAAAAAGGTACAAAGTTTTATGTGAAAGGAGAAGAAAAAGTGAAGGTTCATCTTTAAATATTTTTAAGCACATATGTGCTTGTAGTGTCCTTTTCAATTCCCTTAATTTTTCAACATTATGTAAGTGTTCAGGCAAGCTGTTAAAAGGTTTTGGTACAGTATATTCTGTGTTACGTTCTCCATACACATTTTTGGCAAATGATACTCTGTAACAATTAGCTACTTGGCTCTTGATAATCATTACACATTAATGAAAGTTCTACAAATAATTGATGGATTCTAGGGGTTCCCCCAGGTTCAGATTTAGCCGAAAGAAGAAAAAATGAAATATGAATTTTTATTTTCGCCCGTGTGATTAAATTTTCAGTTCGAACGCAATGAAAAATTTAGCCATGTGTGGGTAAAATTCAGTATTAAATTTGCAAACATTTCGCTCTGGAGGCACGCATTGACCAGCTAGATGGGAAACCACTACAAGTTTAACAGCAATGATAGAATGAATAGCACACTAGGGAATTGTGGTTTGTGGGGAGGAGGCAAAAAAAAATGGAATGAAAATGGAGTCCGAGGATGTCAGTTAATAGGTCCTGGAAAGGACGGCGACCTATGAATCCCTCGGTAGACTTGTAAATGAGAGCTAAAGTTTAAAATGTCCTACAATTTAATTTGTTTGGGAATAGGGCGAGGCAAAAAGTGTACAGAGATTAATTAAGGGCTCTTCCCTCTTCCATGAATAAGCTGATACAATTTTGGTACTAATTTTTTGTCGTTTAATAGATGGTAGGCGAAAAAATACATTTTCGAGTTGAGAAAGTACGAACATTCAATAAAATGAACGTTTTCAAGTGAAAAAGAGAAAAACAACGGGTGCAAGCTGTAAATTTATTATTACCAGTTATGAACCGGAATAACTGAAAATTAAGATAGCTACGTTTTTATATAAATAAAATTGAGTGCTTTCCCATGAACAGATGGACTGAAAACCAACGAAAATGTTAGAGAAAGTGCAACATGCCTGTACAAATTCACGTGTATTTATAGCATGAGTGATGCTTTTCACGTGTATTTACAGCACGAGTGATGCTTTTCACGTGTATTTACAGTATGAGCGATACTTTTCACGTGTATTTACAGCACAAGTGATACTTTCACGTGTATTTACAGTACGAGTGATACTTTTCACGTGTATTTACAGCACGAATGATACTTTTCACGTGTATTTACAGTATGAGCGATACTTTTCACGTGTATTTACAGTACGAGTGATGGTTTTCACGTGTATTTACAGTACGAGTGATGCTTTTCACGTGTATTTACAGTACGAGTGATACTTTTCACGTGTATTTACAGTACGAGTGATGCTTTTCACGTGTATTTA
>JAHWFP010212517.1:0-20499 GCA_023313725.1 Lithobius niger | reverse complement strand
CCAAGGCACAAACTTTTTGCAAGGCTAAACCAATAGATCGTGCAATCGTTAGTTTTGTCCATTTTATAATTATCACATCAAAAACCCAAACTGGTAAAAGGGAACGCCAAGTTCCGAATGATTCGGCCCTTCAAAGGAATGATATCAACACACCAAAACATTCGTCAAATTAATCGCACTAACTAATAGTTCGAAGGGTAAACGAAAACTAGACCATCGCTACTTTCGGTAGCAATCTTCAAGTTTTCATTTAACGTCCAAAGTGTTATTCGATGCGATTAACTTGGCGAATGTTTCGGTGTGTTGATATCACTACTTTGAAGAGCCGAACCATTCCGAACTTGGCAGTCCCTTTTACCAGTTTTGGTTTTTGATATGATATCACTTCTTTTTTTAAATTTTGTATTAGACTCAACTCAACTAAGCTGCACATGTGTAGAAAGTACCACGTCAACAATAGCTTGAGTGGCCATTTTCCCAATATTTAAATTTCATTTAATTGTTTGTTGCCGAACTTGGCGCGATGTAGATGTATTGCCGTCAATTTTGAAGTATACGTTATATTTTTTACTGTTGAAGTTTTAAACATTACTGGCTTTGCAAAAAGGTACAAACTTCGTGTTAGGCTCATCACACACTTTGTGCAACTGTCTCTTTTTAGAGATTTTTGAAAATTTATCTCAGGCCTAGTCAACATGTCCAGCAAGCTGACAACCATCATTACATTGGACTTCTCACACCAATGAATATTAACACCAACTACAATTGCACTAAGGTCCTCTTTCTTTCACACCACTAAAATATCAGTTTTGCATTTGGTTGCAGTGTTTCTTGGAAGAAGCAGACTTTCTCGCTGGTGTTTTGTATCTTGTATTGTTAGGGCGCGTTTACGCAAGGACAATTTTCTCGCTTACTAGCTTTCACTTGGTCAATACTAAATCTGCTGGCTGCTTCTCGCGTTTGTCGGAGAATGCGGCTTTCAAGTTGTCTATACGTATAGTAACCATGGCAACAACGCGGACGCAGATTTCTCCTCGTGCCGCGCGACACGAAGTATGATGCTTGCAACATGACAGCGTCGATTTATGACAACAAGACAACAATTTTTACTGCAGTACAAGACGACGGACATATTCCTGAATACCAGCATTCGAAGGGTTGTCTTCGAATCGATAACTCCGAAATGGACGCCATGTTGGATTTTGAATTCTCGCTGCGAGTAGCGATTTATTCTACCGTCGTTTGATCACTGCTAGAAGCTGTTTTTTCAGCGAGAATAGTAAATTTTGGAAATAGCGTGAAACGGCAACAATGTTGTAGCAATGTTTAAAATGACTGTTGCACTTTGTTCTTTATCCGTGTTGTTATTTATAATACATTTAATTTGTTGTCTATTACCGCAATCATTTAGTAGAAAGGGGAAATTAATCGTAAATAAATAACGGTTGCCTAGCAAATAGCTTTCGGCGAGCGAGAAGGCCCTTAGGATTTATCGGCCAAAAATCATTAATACCAAGCGATAAATGGCGCCATGCCATACGTACCATTCCAACGATGCATGGCAAGGCTTAATTACTTAATCACTGAACTTTGTTATAGCACGAATTAATCCAACACATAATGTGGCTAAAAATCAGTTCCTCAAATATAATTTTAAAATACCAGCGACACAGCAATCAACAATGTTTTCCACGTTCTTGTTAAACTACAAATTACAACTACAAATTGCACGGATGTCTTCAAATCATAAAGAAAGTGACAAGTGTTGCTAACATGGCCGGTCTAAAGAACGGGAAGCGATCTGTATTTTCATACTTCCATCCTAAGAACGCTTTGGAATCTAGACTAATGGAAAGATAACACACACACAAAAAAAATCGTTCTAAAAAACCCACTTTCGGTTAGAATTTTAAGAAATATATGATCACCACATCTCTTTAAATATTTGAATAACGAAACCGTCTTAGAAAACACTTTAGCAGAATTACATCACTTCCCTTCAAATATAAAATTCCCTTATTCGTGAATCGTTATCTCCTCTCGTATTTGTTTTTTCCTCATTTAAGCCAGTCGGTAAGAGTGAACATGCGAACTAACGTTCCTTAAATTGAATTGTGCGGCTAGGTTTCCGCGAAGCTAAAAGAAAAGTTGTAAGAACGGAAACTGCTTGGTGCGCTTCAGGTGTTTGATAAAATGTTCGCACAACATCACAGTTCCTATCACGGCCAAAGATGGCCATCATTAAGCTACGTTTACATGGATACTAGAACGCGCATTTTAGCAGGCGTTTGAAACAAGACGTGACCTGGCGATTAAGGCCATTCGACTAACACATGCGATTCAAGTATGTACACGTAGCACCTCCTTCCTTTCTGTCTCCCTTTGATGAACAGAGGACGAGTCCCGCACGCATAATCTTTTTTCGTAAACAGTTCAACATAACTCGCTACATAGCTCTCCATGCAGTCCAGCAGCGTACAGAAAAAAAAACCCGTTTCATCCGACTAAAAGGCCGGTTGCCACCAAATTAGCATTGCACCATCTAGGTTCACTCTCGCAGGAAGCAAAGAAATGCATAAAGCAAAACTTTTAAACGCAACAAACAAGCCACGTGACTCTTCAATTATTGAGTAAAAATTGGGTACGCCGTCGTGCACTTGGAATCAAGCTGTAAAGATTAACGATATTAGCGCCCCTAGATGACGTTAGGGGATTTTTCTTATATTTTTCCGTGGCGCCATCTTGTGACATCAGTATCGTTAATCTTTACAGCTTGTTTCCAGGTGCAAGACGGCGTACCAAATTTTCCTCAATGATTAAGGAGTCACGTGGCTTGTTTGTTGTGTTTAAAAGTTTTGGTTTGTGCATTCCTTTGCTTCCTGCGAGAGAGAACTCGATAGGCCTAGATGCTGCAATGCTAATTTGGTGACAACCGGCCTTTAAGTCACCTAACCTGACCTCACCTAACTTAACTATACAACCACAACGGATCACCAATAAACTCAATTTACACGTAATCACCACTAGCGGGTGCTAAGTAACGAGATTTCGTAGCGAGATCCGGCCGCCTATCTGAACTGTTTACAAAAAAAAAAAAAATACACGCCCCGCACTTCTCTAACCTTGCATGTAGTAAATTGGGTCAGTTTTAATACCAGTAACGAAATGTATGCAAATTCTGCTGGTTTCTATAGTCGAGTACACTTATTTTCAAGTGTTGTTTACTCGAGTGGCACGATGACAAATTACGTGGGGTTCATAAGCGTGCCCTCCACGTTTGCTTGGCATGTACCAACATACCAAGTCGCTTTCTAGTGTTTACGTGAGTAAAGACGAATCGCACCCAATTCGCAAACCACCTCCGTAAAGTGGTTCAGTTTGGTGTTTACAAGAGAGCATCACGAACGGGTGTTTACAAGAACCACGGAAGCGACAAATCTCGCAACAAATACGCGGTGCGCATCCTTTTCAAGTGCTTTCAAGACGTCATGTGACGTAGTGAATGAGTGTTAAGGGTGACGAGTACTGACTGCTGGGTGCTGTTTTCGTGACTAATGACACACTGGTCATCCCAAACATTTTAGAAAGTTGGTTTCTACTAAAGCTTATATTGACAAATCAGTGCCTTGGTAATTTTGCTATCTGTTTTAGTAAACGATGCAGGATTTGTGAAATCGGGGATTCGGATCGAGCCTCGGCGGTGGCTGAGAAAATGTTCAAATAAGTCAAGAGTAAGCTCAATAACTTCTGTGGGGCTCCAAGTAGTCTCCACAGTAACCAGACTGAAAGAACTGGATAGACTTCGTCACGGCCTACTGTTGCCCACCAGAACAGCTTATTTCAAGCAGATAGGCCGTGCTCCGCCACCTCTCAGCTACCGTGCCCTCCAGTCACTGACTGCAAACTACTCACTCATTCAACTTTAGTAACTAAAACTAACACTAATCCCGTAGTATGCTGCTTACTCGTTACTACTGTTTGAGGATGGGTACAGTATGATGGCGCAATGACGCCAGCAAGTAAGTTGCAGAGATGCATAATTTGAGGTTGGTTTTTTCTTTCACCAACGTTTTCAATAAGTAGTTTAGCCATTCTGACCTCGTCAGCTTATACGCAATCACAACTGCTTCGAGAAGTGCTGCTTTTCAAGTGTTTTTTTTTTCTTCATAGCTATCGGCTGCGGAGAGGCTTTGGAAGTCAGATTTGGAATTCAGATTCTCTCCCACTCTTGGGCTGTCTCTCTCTTCAACTGGCTCATTTCTGGGATTTGCTTACCATGCCTTCAGGTGTATCCCTATAGCTAAGGTGGGAAAAGAAGGTGCCGACGACGAGACGAACGAAGGAATCGTCATTTCGAATTAAGGCCAGCGCCCACGATGAGTGAGAGGCTGGGACGACCACCCAACCGTTGACACGGATTCCGCATTTCCATTCCTATTGGTCATCAACATTCTCACCACGTAACTCCCTCTGTTGACACTGAGCCCTTTAAGTGGCACTCACAATTCCGTTGCTATGACTACACTACGGCGCCTTTAAATTGCTGAAGGAAGGAGTAGAGGAAACGAAAGGGGGGTTGGACGGGAGGTGGGAAAGGGTAGAGAGCTCAAAGGGGGCGGTTGGGAGCCAAGATGGGGTCTGCACGTTTTAATCACGTCTCTCGCCCGGCAGCCCCACAACTGCCGACGTCATTAACGACAGCTCGTCAGGTTATCGATTGGTCACATCGTAATGTTCGGGTCCGGGGGGGGGGGTTGGAAGTGTTGTTTGAGGGAGTGGGCTGCAGATATTGGAGATGCGCCACCAAGCGACTGAAACGTCGGCAAAGGTAAGGCGACAATAGGGCTTCCGCGACGGCCTGAAATGTATGGGGTCTCCCTGAACCTTGGATGAAAAGGGTTGGACTTGCGGAGAAATGCCTCTCAATAACTGGTGATGAATGCTATGCATTTTGCATAGCATAGTACTAAAATCCTCTACTTCCCATTCGAAAGTGCAGGAGAACTCTTCAATAAGCTATTCTCCATTGAAACATGCTAAAATATTACCAGACCTTTAGTAGAACTACTACCTGCAAGATGTCTTTGGTTGTTCAACTTTCCACCGTCTAGAATGCCATTCCTCCATACATTAAAACCCAGAATCCAAGTGCCCACAGTTTAAAAAAAAAAAAAACATTACTTTAAGCTCTAACATAGCAATGCCACATTATTAAATTGATCATTTAACTTCCATTTTCCTCTTTTTCCTTATCTATCTATAACGTTTTATTTGGTATTTAGATTTGTTACATTGTTTAACGTCATTTTTAAAGATATTTTGTGTTGTTGTTTTTTTTTTCACTTTCTGTGCTTTGCGTAGTTTTTTTATGGCCCCCCCCCGCCAAGATGTGGCATTTTCCAGCGTGGGATTACAGTATTGTGTAATATATTGTGTAGTTTTTCTGATTTTTTTTTAATTTTTGATATTCGCCTGTGTGTGTGATTGCATTTTTAATTGCATTGTTAATTAATGTGTATGTATTTTTTTTTTATTATTCCGTTGTTAAGTCATTTGTGCAGTTAAATTTTGTACTGGGCTCCTAAAAAGACATAGGTCTTGAACCGTCTTCTGATGTATTTTTTAAAATTGTGTTTCAAGTAAAGCCTTCTTCTGTGCAGCAATAGATTTCTTACGGGACGAAAAGTCAATGGTTTTGGTATTTGTTGAATAAATATACATGTAAAACATAATTCTATAGACTTTGTACGTAAATGTCAGATGCCCGAACGGAGAAATGAACCCTCGACTTTTGAGAGAAAGCACCGAAGCTCAGTTGTGTATACTTTCCGACTGCAAAGAAGTGGACACTGTGACTACTATTCTTCTTGTTGTTGCTCTGCTTGTTGGGGAAATTTTGTTGTCACCTAGTGATCGAACCAATGAACCGATTTTAAACTTTTATAGCTTAAAATTTAGATGTGAATCCTTAGGCAACCCGGACCACTGCACTGTGACTGAGGTTGGCGCTAATGACCAAGTTGTCGACGCGCCATTAAGCCTCAATCCCCCCCCCCCCCTTAGGCCTTTTGAATGCTATTTTGATGTCCCTACAATATTCTTGTTGTTGTATACTTCTGCTTGTTGTGGAAATTTTGCTTTAACATAGGTATCGATCCTTTTCTATTGTGACTGATTTATCTCAAAAAGTGTTCATTTCAATTATCTCATATCGCGATTATCCCATATCAAAATTCCAGTTATTTAATTCTGCTGAAATATCTCCAGGAAAAAAATCGCAGATATCAGTAATCAAAAACGCTTAAGCGTCCAAAATATGAATGTAAGCCTTAAGAAAAACGTAATGTACTAATGTAACAGATACAAGAAAAGGATGACGTAAGCCATTAGTATCGCACTAATACGTGTAAAAGATCCTCCAGCTTTGTAGGCCTTAAAAAAAACTTAATGCTCTAAAGGAAGAGATAAAAGAAAAGACGTGTAAGCATTCAGCGTCGTACTAATACGTGTAAAAGATGCTCCAACTTGTTTTTTTGGGATGCTGGAGATTCTTTTACACGTATTTGTAAGACGCTGAAGGTTAATGTCTCTTTTTTTTTATCTGTTCCTTTAGAGCACTAAGTTTTTTCAACGCTTACAAAGCTGGAGCTTCTTTTAAATGTATTAGTACTGATGGCTTACATGTCTTTTTCTTGTGTCTGTTCCTTCAGAACATTAAGTTTCGTAAAGGTTTCTATCCTTATTTTATGCACTTAAAGCGTTTTTTAATGCTAATAATTGCATTGTTAATCCAGTAACATCAAATTACTATATTAGTGAATACTAGCTGACCCCGGCGTAACATACGACGCTCTAGCAAACAGCCACCTCCTTACGCCCCCCCCCCCTCCTCCCGCGCTGGAATACAAAGGCTGCTCGCTTCTGGTCGGACGTCCTGATCCCTCATCATCATCATTAAGTCTGCTCCTAAGCAAAATGTATATATATTGATCATTTTGCAATACTGAGTGTTGATCCAATAAAAAATAATTAATACTGGCGATAGCCATTGTCAGTAAAGGTCAGCCTTCGGTCTCTGTTAAAATCTCATCGTTGACAGTTTATATTTGTCGTACGTTAAATTTTTTTGACTAAACTTGGAACCTAGCCTCAAGCAGTGAAGGGGTGTGTAATAGTACAACAATTTTTAACTAGGGAACTTGGGTTTGGCCAACTCAGAAACAAAGAGGGTTAAAATAAACAACTTCCTGTCCTTGTTCTTCAGGGAACGTACCTTTCGTTGGTATGGTACTCTCTACAGGTCATGGAAATAGGTTGAAATCATAGCTTCATATGTAGCATATGCCTTGTCGTATTCTATTCTATTCAAGATTATTTTAGTCTCATTGTTCAGTGTAGATACAAATCCTACAATCTCTTGCTGAATATTCTATGCTTCTAACCGATATTCTGCCATTTCGTAAACTCAAATATATTTCAAGTCCTGCATATATATGGAAAACAGCTAATCAAAATGAAACTGAAAATGAGCCATGGTTGTTGTTAATGTGTATTGGGTGCCATCTTGGAATTAGTTGGCCATTTTAAAATGCTTAACATCATCCGATTTTCTTCAAGTTTAAGACGTAGACGAAATAGTTGAAACCGCTTAAAATAATGAATACACCATCGTGACTATTAATCGGTAATGGGTGCCATCTTAAATAACGTGGCCATTTTGAAGTCATGCGTAGCATCGTCCGATTTCCTTTAAATTTGAATGTAAACAAATAGTTAGTACCAGCTGAAACAACGAATGTGCCACACTAATTAATCTGTTATAGTCGCCATACAGTCGCCAACTTAGTGATTATTGCACGAGCAGTATTGCCAAAGAATATGCTGTTGCATTGTTTGCTAAACTGCACTAATGGTGTAATAGATGCAGATATCAGTAAATCACCGATGACTGAACGTTGTAAAGTACGGTAACAAAACATTTATAAATCATACTTTAAAAAAATGGTCATTGACAAGGGATGGTTTTGTGTCCTTGGCGGCAACAAACATCAACGGCTTCCACAAGGGAGAGTTTTACATCTGCGGAAGCAGGAACATTATCGGCCTCGGAGACAGCAAACATCGTTGGTCTCGATAAGGGAGGATTTTTACGTCCTCAGAGGGAGGAAACATCATCAGCCTCGATAAGCAAGAGTTTTTACATCCTCGTAGGCAGGAAACATCATCGACCTTGATAAGGGACAGTATTACTTCCTCGGCGGCAGCAAATATCAATGGTGTCGATAAGGGAGAATTTTTATGTACTCAAAGGCAGTAAACATTATCAGCCTTGATAAGGGAGAGTTTTTACACCCTCGGAGGCAAAAAATATCATCGATCTCGATAAGGGAGAGTTTTTACTTCCTCGGAGGCAGCAAACGTCATTGGTCTCGCTGAGGGAGAGTTTTTACATCCTCGGAGGCAGCCGACATCACCGCCGCGATAAGGGAGAGTTTTTATGTTCTCGGAGGCAGCAAACATCACCAGCCTTGATAAGCGAGAGTTTTACATCCTCGTATGCAGCAAACACATCAGCCTCGATAAGCGAGAGTTTTACATCCTCGCAGACAGGAAACATCATCGACCACGATAAGGTAGAGGTTTACTTCCTCGGAGGCAGCAAACATCATTGGTGTCGGAATGGGAGAATTTGTACGTACTCAAAGGCAGCAAACATCATCGGCCTTGATAAGGGAGAGTTTTTACACCCTCGGAGGCAAGAAACATCATCAGCCTCGATAAGGGAGAGTTTTTCCTTCCTCAGAGGCAGCAAACGTCATTGGCCTCGATGAGGGAGAGTTTTTACATCCTCGGAGGCAGCAGACATCATCAACGACGGTAAGGGAGAGTTTTTATGTTCTCGGAGGCAGCAAACATCATCAGCCTCGATAAGGGAGAGTTTTTACATCCTCGGATGCAGTAAACATCATCAACCTCGATAAGGGAGAGTTTTATTTTCTCGGAGGCAGCAAACATCATCAGTGTCGATAAGGGAGAAATTTTACGTACTCAAAGGCAGCAAACATCATCCGCCTTGATAAGGGAGAGTTTTTACTTCCTCAGAAGCAGCAAACGTCATTGGCTCGATAAGGGAGAGTTTTTACAACCTCGGTGGCACCAAACATCATCAACCTCAACGAGGGAGAGTTTTACATCCTCGGATGCAGCAAACATCATCAGCCTCAATAAGAGAGAGTTTGTCTGTCCTCGGACCAAACATCATCGGCATCGGACAATGCGCATAGGACATAGAAGCTATCCAAAGTTTGGCTGTAACTATTACTTATCAGAAAAAGCATTGTTACAGAGACACAAAAAAACTTATTAGCAGTTATTGTTTAAAAGTCACACGATCAGTACTTATCGTTGAATTTTTAAACAATGCTCTTTGTTGTAAGTCGGAATCATGCGACGTTCAGAAGCAATGTCATTCTCTTATTGGGTAGCTTTCAAACAATATGCCATAAAAGCTTATATTATTGACGAATAAGGTTATAAGAACTTATACGAGAAATCTCACTTTCATATGCGAATCTCATATAAATCATATAAACCCTGTACAACGTTCTTATTTACATTTCTTATACATAAAGTTATAAAAAATTCTAACAATGGCTAACTCCCCTAGACCTATCCAAACATTAACAATAATAGGGAAAAAAAAGACAAGGGGGAAAAAAAGAATCCTTCTTTTACCTACTGCTTTCTTCCACGTGATGACTGGCTGTGGAAAACCTGACGCCGTGCAGTCAACTTGCAATCGTCTGCCAACCAACACTTCCGAATCCTGGGGCTCCTGAACCCACTGAGGTGGAACTGGGGCAAAAGCAGAGCAGAAATTGTAAGCATTGCTACTGTTACGATAAAAGAAAGGTTAGAAAAAAAGCAACTATGGATAATTGTGTAAATCCTAAAACTACAACTGCCAAAGGGATACTCTGCTTAAAGATATACAGGATGTTTTAAAAATTATGTTAAACGGGGAATCTACGAAACAAAAACATACGCACCAAGATTTTGGTTATTCCTGACATTTGAATAAATCAGGGGTATATATCACATGAATACATGGATATTTTAACATCACGTTCACTTCACTTGCCTCGATAAGGGTACGACAGGGGCAATGCAACGTGAAGTGAACAACTTGATCAGTCTATAATCGGTCAGACACATTTACACAGTGCCTTTCGACAGCTACATAATAATGTGAAGATGCAACAATCGGGTAATGGGAATAAATAACCTTCCTTCCTTTCCCCTCGATTCAATAAACTATTCTTTGATCACAAAACAATGCGCTCATCTATGCGTCCAGTCAACCAACATGGTAATGAGATTGCTCATCATAGTACCTGTTGCACATTTCACACAGGTAGGTCCAAACCACACCCTTTAACCTGAACACTGTATTTTGTGCATATTTTGCAATTTTCTGGCAACTGTTTAGTTGTAGGGATTTTTTGTTACCATCAATACATTTTAAAACATCCTTTATATCCCTTCAAAACATAGAAAGGAACTTACCTACAAATAACTTTGTAAAAACCTTTTGTGTTTCTAAATATTAACAATAATAATACATGTTCTTGAGTCACTGTGTAGGGATGACGTTTGAAAGTAAACTTATTTAACAATGGTATTTCGTGTCATTATGGTAATCTTGCATCAGTGTTATTGTGTGTTCTTGTTTTTGTTCCTGTGTCGTTGTTCTCATGTGATATATTTTGTCAAGCAATGTACCACCCTAGCTTTTGCACATACGGGATAGACCATAAAGTCCTAAAAACTGTTTGTAATCCCACTATTGAGTAAGCCTTCCCGACGACTTCGTGGAGTTATTCCAATACAAATATTACGAAGAGGTATAGGTACCCTAATAAGGGAAGTTCACAAAGGTTACAGAATGGCATAGGTTACAAACAGTCCAGGCCTACAATAGGCTTATGCAGGCCTACATGTTTTCAAGCTTTTAGTTTCCACTGTATATTTACCAACTATGTCTCCAGTTTATTAATATATTTAAGTAAGGAGTGTGATCAAAGCCGCCAAACTGATATTTTTTCTCGTTGAACCTAATCTACACGTGCAGTTCTGTTAACGGAACCATTGCAATGGCTAAATTCATTGTTTTAAACGATTTTAGGATTTTTGTTGAACATAACGAATGGCACAACGTGCTTCCTAGTTACCGGTATACTTAAAATTGTTACTGGAAGATTAAGTTGCCATTGGAATTTGTAAACGCTAACATTTTGTTAATAATAGACAGTTTACAAAAGCATTTTGTTTTTTTATGTGTTAACTGTGAGGTAAGGAGGAGCCACAAAATTTAACTAATTTATTTTCAATATGCCACAGTCTATAAATGGTAATTGAGAAAAGAAATCTTGAAATGACACTACATAAAAAAATTCCTTTATAAAAGAAGCTTCATAAATTGAGATCAACCTATCCTTAATTTTATCTCAACAATGTCAATTCAACCTTCGTGTTGGACCTAATACCACACAAAAATAAAGTTCACTGATAATGTGTGTTGGTAAACTATAACTCTTTCTAAATTGAAAATACCTTAAAAATATACTTCTTTACTCCATACTGGTTTTCAACTCGATTTATAAGCCTCAATAATTCCATTTTTGGCCCTTTCCCAAAAATAATTGTGTTGGGGAAGTCATCCCCCCCTCCCCACTTGCTTTTAAGAATAAAACCAAGACTATAACATTGCCAGAAATATTCTGTATTTTGGAATGAGCGTTTCACGGTTGCTGTTATTACGTAGCCCAGAAGATGGCATTTTCGTCGCGTCGCACTGAACTGGCATCCTTAACACGCCCAAAGAGTTGAAGCTCTACCTCAGCTCTCTGTGTTCTGCATTGGCCTGTGGCGTGTGAATATGTGTGTTTGGATGATAGAGTAACACAAGACTTGCCAGGTTCCTGATTGTATGTATGCCGCGTAGCGAAATTGGAGTTTTACTTCCTAATCTTGGCCGAGGAATATGACAGATCTATTTGCAAGGAAAGCACGGCTGAGGCAAACCACAATACGGAAAAAGGGACATGAAATGGGAAATGGTGATGGCTCCGCAGCGTGCCCCAGTTTACGGTCATGGGTCCCCTACTTTTGCTTGGCTAAGGGAAATCGATCGTGGCATTTGCAAATCTAGATTGTGCGTAGGGAGGGTGTATAAGCTCTCCGTATAATAAATACAAGGTCCTATTGCATTGTCACATGTCTTCCGAGTGCTTTTGCGAGTGAACCGACTAGGAAAACTTGCCAAAACAAGCCAATTTTGAGATAGGAAAATTTTGTGAATGGCACACAGACACAAGTTTGGCAGTAGAAGCTGTCATTTAAAATCCCACCTTACCCTCCCATCGCGTGCCTCTTGCTCCCCATCCTAGTGACACATCAAGAAAGAAAAAGCCAGACGACACGCCCTTGCTGTGGCAAGTTGTCAAACACTGGGCTGCCAGAAGCCATGCACAGACGTAACATCCCAAGACACGCCTGTCTGCTTCAGAACTCACGTGACTAATGTTTAACCCTCCCATCGTTCAATTCTATTACAAAGAAAAGACGGGTTTTCTTTTTAGCGACTTTTGTATTTTATTTTTGTTCTAAATCCTGAATGAAGTGGGGAGAAGCTTCGATCGATGTTATTTGAGTAGTAAAAAACAGGAAAGCTAAAAAAAAAATGGTTTGAAAAAGGCAGTGCGACTGAAATGATGCAAGATATGATCATATTCCCGTTGCAATTTGCAAACAGTAGGTGTGATCAGAGCTATTTTTTTTCCAGTGATGAAAACAAAATATATCATTTTATCATTTTTGTGGGTTGGGCTGGTGTAATTCAATCAAACTTATAGAAGAAGTCAATTCAAAAACACTATCTAACTTCCATAGTACTTAAATAAAAACTAAATTACCGATAGCAGCATCATTACTCCCATCTGCTATTTATGTGATTTTGCGAATTTGTTGTCTTGCTCTGTCACTCACACATCCAACACACAATAAAATGTCTTTTGACGTAAACAAAAAATGCAGCATTTTATTTTGAAATCTGCCACCCCAGAGAGAGAACATGTACGTGCTCTTGCATATTAGAATTCGACAGAGAATGTGCCGAACTGGAGGACTGACTTGCAACATTTACAAGGTTTTCACATGCACAATCGATCAGTTCGTATGAATCATTCATCTTCTTGTAGTGGTGGCTGACTTTCTGCTTGTTGTTGCTGGATTCTCGGCGCTCCAGGCAATCATCCAACCACACAAGCTTGTGACCATGCCTTGGGCACCTCAGTGCACCAACCAGATCAAAAGTGATCTCTAATTAACTTTTCACGGGCTTTGGTAACAAGATTCCCTGGGGGTAGGAACTGGGAGAGAAACGGAGGACCCCGAAGTGACGTAGCAAATCCGACGTATTGTTGTCAACGTAAGTGATTAGACGTAGGAAGAATGTGTACGAGGATGGCATAGGGAAAAAGTAAGAGGAATAGCACGGGGCCAATGCCATGCAGTAATTGGCTTATAATTGGCTGCCATTTTCGTTGGAATTTCCCACGTGAAATTGAATAGACGTGATCCCGTAAGCTCTCTCTCGTTCTCCTTCCTTCTATCTCGTTTTCCTAGCTGCTTCGTTTGCATCCTTAAGACGTGCACCAGTGCTCTGGCTCTTCGCTTTTCCCTGATACCTCTTTGACGAAAGCAGAAAAAAATGTTTTGAGTACAGAATGAGCCAACTACTGCACCCAACCCCGTGTTTCAAGCATCCGTGAAGATCTTGTTAGCTCCTGTTTGCCTTTGCGAGCGAAAGAAGAAGCAAAGAGGTGGTATACGCTTGCTTCCTGTCGATGACGAAAAAGACGACACGACGGCGAAGCAAATCCGAAAAGAATACGTAATGGGCGAGTTTTGGGACGTGGAAAATAAGTGTTGGCATGAGAGCGAGGAACGAAAAAAGGAATGAGAGAAAAACTAAAAATAAAAACTTGCTTCTTTTTGTGCAAATTAGGGCTTATCTGTGGAACGATTTCTCTTTTTTCCTTTTTTCCCCCCTTTCTCATTCTTTTTAAACAAAATCGCACGAGTGGAAGTAACGCGAGAAGTTCTTTTATCCATCAAAATAATAATAGCAATTGACGTAGCTTCCTACGTCTTAATCTACACTACTTGGACCTAGAAGTAAGCGCCTTGTTGATAAATTCAACTGCGTTTTGATTAGAATATTTAGAATCTACTTTAGCGAATTCAAGCGAGTTCTTGAAAAACGAATTGGTCAGAAGTTTATAATATAATATACACAACCAAACAGCATTACAATTTTTTTCGATGATAACCTGATGTCGATAAATAGTTTAAACTCGGACAAAGAAAGAAATATAAATGTAAAAAGAAAGTCTGGTTTACTTGTTATGCAAGAAAGATCTATCTAACTACACCGTGAGAGTTCATATACATTTGTGTGTTTATTTTTTCATTAACGACAGGTACTATGAATTACGAAGGCGTATGACGTGTGTCCAATGCTATTATAAAAAGGAACATGAAGAACATGACGTACAAATTTCTACTCTAGCATTAGACATCTGGAGTTTTGCTAGCCTTTTTAGTTTGCAGCCAATATACTAAAATCAAAATTCGACCAACGTTTACATTAAACGAGCATCTTCTTAAATGACCACAACATGAAAGTCATGACTTCTGAAAATTTCGTATACGGTGTATGAATTTTGTGTACAAACTATGCCATTTTGATTCTGAAATCAATAATATGCCTAATCAGTTAGAGTATAAATGCTCTTCAATACTCCTCATTCCTAATGGAACTTTGAAAGAGTTCCATTGGGAATGAGGCGTGTTGCACAACGTTTACGCTTATATAAGTTTCAAACATTTAAGTTCCTGACTATATTTAAGTTGTCCACTACTCCTCATTCCTCACTTAAGCTCTGTAGAGTTGAATGAGGAGTGTTGGACAACATTTATGCTCATTTAAGTTACGAACATTTAAGTTCCTGACTGCAAATATAATTATTTGTCTAAACTAATGTATTTTAGTAATAAAATGACAATAGGATGCACAATGCACATGGAACAACAATAAAATTTGACGTCTCGGGTCTGATTATGACTCGCTGTCAACAAGTTTTGCAAAAGACTAAAGTCAACACATAAAAGAATGCACTTTGAGTGTAACCTACAAAACTTCAACAAAAAAATACAAGTTTAAAAATTGAAAAATGATAAAATTTGAACCTAAGTTAGGGCAGAGCCTGACAATAGGAGAGCCAGACAGAATCCCTGCAAAGCAGGTCTACGTGCTGGGACTCGTTGACTCAACCAGCACCTTCTTAGATGCCCGTCACATGAAAGTCAAGACTCAGTGGAATTTTGGTTCTTTATTTATTTAACGGAATAATGGGGGTTCTCACAGGTAGTCCCATTTCTACATTTCTGGAAGACATTGCTTTAAATAAAATAAAATTGACAATGCACTTTTGCTCAAGTTCCCTAGCATAAAATACCAGCAACGTTACGAAGATGACTCTGGTGCTTATAAGAACCTCAGACAGATTGCATATGCTGGGCTTTATAAACTAAACACTGCCCACCTCTCCTTCAAGTCTGCTTTGGAGGAAGTCTTTAATCCTTTTCTGGACACTATTGTTATCACTTATCACTAACCACGCCTGTGTAGTACAATTTACTGCTTACCACAAGTCAATGCATACCACTCACTCAGTTAACTTTGCCTTATTATCGACCCCCATTCATACAATTAATGTTGTGACTAATGAAATTCGACGTATCTACATCCACACCATCAACAAGCAACTGCTAGCACGGAAATCGAGTGCACCTTGCACAAATACATAGAAAATGGGTTTCAACTCCATATCCTAACCAGATTAGTTGATCACAAGAAGATTCCACAAACTCAGCCAGCAAAATCCAAACCTGGAAATTTTACTTCAATTTCGTACTTAAAGCTAGTTATTAGCTCCACATGGTTCTAACGTAGTCTTCTCAACAATACAAATGTTAAGCGTCTTACCATGCCAAGCATTACAATCGATCAAAAGGATGCCCAAAAATTCAAAGTAAGGTTGTTTATCAAATTCCCTTTGGAGAAATAACTTGCAAGGCGTCTTACATAGGCACAACGACGCACAATTTTTATATAAGATGATCATCCCACATATCAAATCTAAAATGTAATGACTAAACTAATTCTATAGTACAGCACCGGATAATGACAGGGCACACCCCCTATTTGGAAAATGGCCTACACCTGTTTCAAGAAAAGCGTTACCGACTCAGAATTAATTTAGAAACTATTTGCAACCGACCAAGCGCAAATAGTTCACAATAACCTTATGCCAAAGAAGTAAAAAACTTTCAAAATACATTCCCATTTTATACAAATTGGGAATTTCGAATTTTTCCTACTAGGGCTCTACTAACATATATAACCAAATGCAAACCAGTCCCAGCACCTACGACCTGATTTTCACGAAGTCTGCCTAGGTTTCCTGTTGTGAACTCTGAGGCACAGTTTCCTTTTGAGGGGGAAATTCCCTCCAGAAAGTCATTATTGTCATCGGCCACTTACGATCCATCATGCACTTGTGGAATGTCACTAGCTTAATGGTGTTTGTCACCGCTTCCATCTTCTTGGAGACTTAGCGTGTTAACGGACGATGAATCTGTCATGCTGTCCGGGGTTTTACATTTTTGCAGGAGGTACAGATGTAAGATAAGATCTATATTTGGAGTTTGTTTAACATCTCTGTTACGTGTGGTGCAGTGGTAACCCGGACTACTGCACTGTGACTGAGGTTGGCGTTAATGACCTAGCTGTCGATGTGCCATTTACCGTCAATCCCCCGACTGACTAACGTGCACATTTTATGGTTTTTAAAATTTTAAGCGTGTGCGTTTGTTGTAGTTTTGTAGGTTACACCAAACATATATTCTTTTATGAATTGACAAAAAAGCACTTACTTGCGATTATGGGTCGTAGTCAGACCCGAAACATTGCAGTTTAGTATTGTCCCACGTGCACCTTACCAGCTTTTTATTACTTCATGACTTCTCTGGTGATTTTATCCTTTTTGTACACTAACGTATATCAGATTTTGACATCAGACCACAATTAAAAAAAAAAGAAGTTTAGTACGCACATGTTTCATGTTTGTGTGATGAATTACACACGAGTTTGTTGGTGTTATAATACACAGCATGGATATTTGTGATATAGATTTTTTATGTTGCAATAGCAAAAATAATTTCACACCATGAGCATGTGGTGCTCATGGTGCGTGCATATTGTGCCTTTAAAGTGACCTCCAATTTAAAAAAAAGGGTTAGTGTGCTTATGTGTTTGATGTTTGTATGTTGAATTGTATATGAGCGTGTTGGTGTTGTAAAACATAGCATGGCTACATGTGACTTATCAACTTTTTATGTTGCAATAGAAAAAGAAACATTTCATATCATGAACTTGTGAAGCACCTAGGAAATGCCACCCAAATTATCTTATTTATCGGCAGTAATTTTTCAGTAGGAGTTCTCAGTACAATGCGACATCCCGTAGAAAAGTGGCATTGTTGTACTTAATTTCACGGCTTCCTATGTGCTTCATAATATTCAACAAAGTGTAAGTCAAACCAATTTCCATTTACGTCGGACGTTTCCACAATGATCTAGGCACAAAATTTAGCACCACATATCATAAATACGTTTCAGTGTTTCAAACAGGAAACTCTTGTCAGATGTAATATGGAATTGCTTTGCAAACACTTCATTGAGACAACAAACACTTTAAAAATTAAATGTTGTATCAGTTGAAAGTGGATTACTAAATGCTGCAAGGATAATACACAATCAACCTTTAATTAATAAAGGTGATTAACTCAACCTTGAACCATCAATCATCCACTTCCAAGCTAGCACAGCAGTCATGCCACCCTAACGTTTTGGCTCACACGGACACAAAGAGCAAAGAAGGGCAAAGATGCGAGGTAGAAAACCGATGAGGTACAGGTTGAGGGGAAGTCAGGTAGGAACGAGGACAAGAAATGAGCGCTTAGAAAATGGATAAAGGAAATTGCAGGAGTACAAGGCAGGGAAGGGAGGAACAGCAAGGTTAAGGGGAAAGGTAAAGGTGGGAGAGGCAGTGAGGGTTAAAAGGATAAGTGGATCTTGAAAATACTCTGCTGAGGTAACACCAAATGTGGATAAAGTATACTGCCATTGTTTTTATTTTATGATGGCCTTTCAGAAGTTGTCAAGTTGGATGTATCCTGTGTTGCACTTTACATGTCGATGCAATATCTTAAATAGAAAATAAGTATTGTATGTCAGAGTAAACAAGTGTTTGTGTGCCACACTGGTCTTTAATTCATGGTAAAGCATCGCGGTCACAAGTCTTCCTGGTCCTATCTCTACGACAACACCTTGGCGGCTGTCACACACCTCTTACAGCTGCAAGGTGAATTTACATTCCGCGTGGAACAGAAGTAACTTAGTTTAACACGTCGATATTTTATACTTAGTAGAGTGGCGTTGCCTATGCAGAGTGAGATTCATGATTCACTAAGGAAGAGGAAGTGGTTAGAGGAGTGGATGGAAAGGGTCAGCGGTGTGGAAGCTTTACCATTGACGGTGAGCTGGGCAGAGTAGTTCACCGAGGCAGCAGCATTGGAGACCACGCACACGTAGCGGCCACTGTGGTGCTGTGCCACGTGACTGATGGTCAGGATGCTCGAATATTCGTCGACATCCCTGACCGCCACGCCGATTCCCGCTGTCAAGATCGGGCGGCCATCTTTCAGCCAGGAGAATTTGATTGGCAGGTCGCCCCGCGTGACCCCGCACGTGACCCGGGCGTGAGCGCCCTCGTACAAGTGATCGTCTTGGAAGGAGAGAGGAGTTAGCAGGGGAGGAACTGCAAAACAAGGGGGATATGGCCGTGTGTTACGTATAAAAATGCGCTAGCGGGGAACAAGTACACAATAGTTTGTGTGGCAGTTGTTTGGTGGAGGGCACTTTTTTGGAGTGTGACTTGATGTGACCTATTTACCGTTGACTCGCAGAGCCGCTGTGAAGTTCACCGCAGCCGCCGCATTGCTTGCTACGCACGTATAGTTGCCGTTGTGCCTAACGCTAACGGCCTCAATGCTCAAAATGCTGGTATACTCATCAAATATGCGCGCCACCACGCCACTGCCGCCGCCGCTGGCGCTGTTGCTACCGCTGGCGCCGCCTGTGCTGCTGCTGCTGCTGCTGACAGCGCCGCCACCTTCCATACCGACGGGGGCGCCATCTTTGAGCCAGCGGATGGTGATGGGCAGGTCCCCCTGTCGGACGGCGCACGAAATCTGAGCGCGCATGCCCTCTGAGAGCTCATCGTCTTGGAACGAGAACGGGATGATTTTAGGTGGCGCTGTAAGATAAGACAAAAACAAACCGTGGCGGAGACGCTTCGGCGATAAAGCTAGGCTGTCCCTGATTACGCAGTTTAAATTTATTGCGTTTTACTATTGATTTAGAGATCTTTTTTTTAAGGGCAAGGGCGAAATAAGTTTTTAAAATTATAATACTGAGCATGTGCCGTCTTATTGTTAGCTATCGCTTGCTTGGCTTAAATACAGGAGTCACACAACCAAGGATACAGCCCGGAGACACATCAGTTGAAAACTGCTTTTTTAATTTATTCTATGTGATTTTTTTGGTGGAACTTTTTTCACATTTCGCACTGGCATTTCTAGGAACTGTGTGCATTTAAACTTGTCCAAATCATTCAACATACAGATAATTCAATGGTTTGGTATAATAAATATTTTTTGCTCGCAGCAGTTAATCCTTTAAAATATTTTACTTGAAGTTAATTATTGTATCGCTGATCATAAAGTTGCCCTTACACGATCAGTTTTGTGCAAAGAAATTTTTTTAATTTGTTTAATGTTTTATTTAATTCCTCCTCATTTTCTGGACTAAGGTAGAATATAGATAAAAGTCCGTGATTAAGTTAACGTAGTTTTGTATAGCACACTGAGTAAACAAAATACTGAGTTAAAATTTTTTTTTTAAAGTTGAACTTTATTTTTAGTTAAAACGTAGTTTTTTAGTTGAACTTTGCATGTCTAAATAGGTTTATTAGCTCTTACTTCGCATTCGCATGACGACACGCATTATTAAGTTAAAATACGGTCTTAGAAAAACTTAGGGCATTATTACAATCTATGGCCAGAAAAACTTTCAATTCAAGAAAATGTTTTAAAAATACAAAGCTGCTCGAACGTGTAGTTGATGTAGCTAATGTCAAGGATGACAAATAAAATACATTGTCACAATTGACAAAATGATCAATTTTTAGAAAGGTCACAATTGGCGAAATGATCAATCTTTAGAAAGGTCACAATTGACGAAATGATCAAT
>JAHWFP010212512.1:0-24619 GCA_023313725.1 Lithobius niger | reverse complement strand
GCCGACCTATTCCCATCAACAAATCAGTCTTATAAGTTTGCTTTCCCTTTAGTCTCAGCTGTAATATCATGCAAGCTATTTAGGTAGGCAAGCGAACTTTTTAAGTGTCACAAAATAAATCCACTTGAATAACAATGAAGATCTTTGTTGCCACCTTCATTTCCTCCCATCAACTTCAGCTAAAAATCCTTCCCTTCCCCGATTCTGCTGAATCACCAATTTCCATCTGTAAAACACTGCCGAAACTAGTGGAAAAATACAAATTAAGCCTTAAAAAGGGCCCTTTTGGCAGTAACAATTCCTAAAAACGCCTTGACCGTGAGATGGAAGGCTTGAAAATTTCTGACAGGTTAAAATCAAACGTTTCATATTGAGTGATGGTGCACCAATAACGTAAAAATTGATTGACGAACAAAAACCATCAGCTACTTTACGAACTGCACGGAGCAGTATTGAATTTGAATCTGTAACACATCGCATTGCTTTAAAGTATAAGGGCATGTTTATGCAACCACTCGCTTTTCCATTCTCGCAGCTAGAAGCTAGAAATCACCTCAAATTCCAACATGGCGGTGGTTTTATGTCTGCCGCCTCGCAACGAAAACAGCAAATAACGTGAGTTCAGAAGCGTTTGGGAAAATTGTTTCGTCATGAGGAATTCTTTGTATTATTGGCACGGATTATAAGACTGCAAGTATTTAGTCAAACGATGTCGGATTTAGCTAATCCATTTAGCGTTGTTACCATGGCAATGTCAACTTTGCCATTGCGATTGAGTTCTAGCTGCGAGAATGCAAAGGCGAGTCGCTGCATAAACGCGCCCTAACCGGACCCTAGCTAAAGTGACGACGAGGATTTTAAAGTTGTCATTTTCATGGTTCTACCAATATACTTTCTAAAATCACTCAAGGTTTCTGCAGGTATCTGTTCTTGCAAGTACGACGTTAGAAGAATGTTCATCTTGCCTGTCAATGCGTCTATTGCACATTCATCAACTCAATACCTATCGACTGTTGCAAATTTAAATACAAAAAAGATCTGCCGAACAAAACTTGGATAGTTTTCAAGAAATATTGTCCTTTTCTCGAAATTTGGCGCGTTTTCTATACAATTGCGAATAGGCTGGGGGCCCCAGACAAAAACGGGACTATGAACGGGACTCCCAAATGACAGTAACCCCAAAAACTACTTTACAGTTAAACAACTGCTAGCCACTAACGTGTCAGTGAGTTAAACACTGAAACTAGAAAACTAGAAGGTTTAAAAAAAAAAACCATAAAACGTAAGGAAAAAGTAAGATTTGGTCTAATCCGTTGTATTTAAACATAATGATCTTGCAAGTAAACCTAAGCTATACCCTGGACGGATTTAGATCGGGGGGGGTTCTGGGGCACTTTATGTTCTGTTGGCCGCTCCAGTGGAAAAATATTCGGAGCGCTGCTAAGCTAGAGGAGTTGGGGAAGTGCTGTTAGCTCAGTCAGCAAGGAAACCCCGGAATCTTACAGTACATCACTGTTTCAGCCGGCTTACGGAGAGTGCTTTTTTCACGTGTTCAGGAGGAATTTATTTATTTTTATGATATGTTTGTGAAAACTCATGATTATTTTACGATCATGCAAGCCTTTAATGAAATAAAGTAATCTTTAAATTATTATATTTTTATATATAATAAAAAGGACCCCTTTGGATGGGGGCTCGGGGGCTACGCTCTTTTTGCCCACCCCTTTATAAATCCGGCCATGGCCATCCTATGAAAACATAACTTCGGGTAATGAGAAGCTAATTTCACAGGAGTCACTAAAGAAGTCACCTGGTTAAGATAAGATAAGATAAGAATAGTTTATTTCACACAAGAGTGAAAACAGGTTTACAGAAGGATACCAAAGTACCACTAACACTGTGCCTGACTTATTAACATGCATAAATGGTTAAAACAGACTGCAGAAAAATCTATAAAACGTTAAAACACACAGCAAAAATCTATAAAAGGTTAAAACACACGGCAAAAATCTATAAAAGGTTAAAACACACTGCAAAAATAAAACAAACAACAATATAGTGATAAAAAAGAAATTTACACTAAATTGGTCCACCAAACGCCGAATTAGTTGGCAGGTAAAAGATAAAACCAAACTGCAGACAAAAAAAAACAGTACCCATTAAAACCGGGACAAAAAAGTATTAAGGTTACATTTATTCAGTCGCAAACGGAACTGAGATAGAGTAGACGCCGAGACAACAGCCGCCGGGAGCGCATTCCAGCTTTTGATCACGCGATTAGAAAAAAATTTTTGCCGACAATTCAACCTGGACGTCCCAGGGACGAGCTTCCAAGCATGGCCACGGGTGTAGAAACTGCCCCTCAGCTCAAAAAACCCATGGAAGTCTCCAAAAATTTTTTCGTGCAAGATTGAATACACCATATGTAAGTCTGCTTTCAGCCTTCTGAGTTCCAAGGAATCAAGCCCCAGAACCCGGAGCCGGCTCGGATAGTCAAGTTTGCTCAGCCCCGGCAAGGACTTAGTGAACCTCCGTTGAACGGACTCCACCCACTCAATATCGCCTAGAAGATGGGGGTTCCACACCGGACTCGCGAATTCGAGTATGGGCCTGACATATGATTTAAAAGTTGTTCTAAAGTAGGAAAAAAATATGCAAAAAGCCTGTCACATTATTTTAAAAAAGTTTTGATCGGCGCACACCTTAGCGAAAAGGAAATCCCATTTCCGCCGAATCCCGTTTCGCCGAAACATTTTTTCCCCCAAAATGCCTGCCGTGTCCGCGCTGCCGCTAAACGTATTTCATCAGAAACTGCAACTAATCTAAAATTCCTTCGGATTAGTAGCCTATTGAATGCTTCTTTAACTTCTCTAACGTTACTTTCTAACGAATATTTTGATTTGGCGAAACGTGAATTTCCCTTTGACCGAATTTTACTCGGGGCTTTAATTTTCGGTGAAACTGAACAATTTTCGGCGGAGCGGGATTCGGTGAAAAGGGATAACCCCGTTACCAGAAATTCTTTTCCTCTTTTTCTAAAGAATTTGAGATTTATTTTTTATTTTTGAGGTTATGATTGTCCCAGTCACAAAAAAACAACAACCTTCGGCACAGTACCATTTAATGCCCACATGCAAAGTTTCAGCAAGCTAGGTTGAATAGTCTCTCTGTAATGTTATTCCAAACAATTCTAATACATTCGCATACTAATAACAAGCGAATGTGTTAGAATTCTTTGGAATAGGATTACAAAGAAACTATTTAACCTAGCTTGTTGAAATTTTTGCATGTGAGCATTAAATAGTACTGGGCCAAAATTTTTTTTTTTTTTTTTGCGACTGGGGCAATCACAACCTTAAGATAAAAAATCTCAAATTCTTTAGAAAAAGAGGAAAAATATTTCTGGTAACGCCACCTGAACAAAAAAATACTTTTACGTTTGTCAGAGCCCAGAAATTCGTATGGCAGGCTCTATAGTGTCCACAGCCTATTTTGAGTTCTCCGCAGAACGAACAAAGATAATCGATTGTACGTTTTCAGTAGCAGAGTGCCTTGTTGATATCCAAGATGGTTACAAAAACAATGGCGGTCATCGATTAAAGCCACCCCATCCAGGAAGACGTAGCCGCTCACAAAATAGTTGCAGGACTCAAGATACGCCGCGCACACAATAAGACCATGTATAAGATATTCCCGAGTGTTGAGATCTAAAGCCCTAACCAGACTGGCTGCTCGCGGCTGCACGCCGACGTAGTATGGTGTAAAAAAGACTTCAATATTCGTCTCTAACGCAACACCAACCACACGATTACTGCAATGTTGACCTAGTAGGCACGTAGTTACGCATAGCTTCGCACGAAATGTTCTTCTGTCTGGAGAGGCCTTAACAATAACGAGAAAACCAAGGTATTGTTGGGTTCCGCATGAGGGCAACGGGCAAGATCCTATTTCTCAACCGCTTTCGACTTCTCCGCACGAGCTGACATAGTCACCACGCGTCGACGTATTGTTGCACGCGTTGTTGTTGTTGTATCGTTACTAGCGCTAACGATAGTTAATGCGGCGTACAAACGTACTACTAGTGAAGATATGTGTATTAAAAAACGCTTAAGCGTATAAAATACTGATGTAAGCCTTAAAAAACTTAAGCCCTAAAGGAGTAGATATTAGAAAAAAAGACATGTAAGCCATCAGCGTCGCACTAATACGTGTAAAAGAATCTCCACCGACCCAAAAAACAAGCTGGAGCTTTTTTTTACACGTATTAGTGCGACGCTGATGGCTGACATGTCTTTTTCTATTATCTGTTCCTTTAGGGCTTTAAGTTTTTTAAGGCTTACATCCGTATTTTATGCGCTTAAGCGTTTTTTAATACTAATATCCATTATTTTTTCTTTGTTTCAGCAAGAATAACACAGAAAAGAATACTGTAATCACCTTAAATTAACTGTTATAAGAGAGCCTTTTTAATACTCAATTTTAAGCTATAAACATTGAAAATCGGTTCTTTGGTTCGATCTCTAGGTGAGAGCAAAATTTCCTGAATAAGAACAACAACAATATTGTAGTCACATTAAAATAGTGTCTAAAAGGCCACAGGCCTTCTTCATACATATGTTTTAAGCTTTAAAACTTGAGCACTGGTTCATTGGTTTGATCTGCAGTTGTATAAGTATAGCTGTATAAGTATAAGAAGGCCAGAATTTGGGCTAATCATGAACACCGAGCTTAAAGCCATGAAATATGGTACACAAGTCAATTCTTAGCTTATAAATCGAGCTAGCTATGGAATCCGAAAGATAACCCCCAAGGCCCATTCCTGGGTCCCACCACACTCAACGAGGTTATTGATCAACAAATTCTTGCTGATTGTGCTAGAACAGGAATTGATACATAACACATTATTAGCAGTGCAAATGGAACTAGTTTTTGTTGATCACCAGCCTCATGGAGAGGACACAGAGAAGCACCAGGGGGGGGGGGGGGGTTATTTCATGGGGTTCCGTATGTAGTTCAATTCTACTGCAATAATGCATGTTTTTACAGCATGTTTTTTCAGCAAAAATTTGTTGGTCATTGACGCTTAGGCGAATTTCGTGGAGGGTTCCACGGTTGGAACATAGGAGGGGAGGATGCTGGGAGAGGCTGGGTGGTATTGCATGGGGATCCATGGCTGGTTCAATTTCTACTGCTAGGAATGACTGGTGTACCACAATGCATGCTTCCAATACGATCAACAAGAATTTTTTGGTATCAACCTCATGGAGCGGGAATAGAGAGGAAGGCCTTGGAGGATTTTGCGATAGTTCCATAGCTAGTTTCATTTCTACTGCTAACAATGACTTGTGTACCAAATTTCATTCTTTTTGCACTATCTGGAAGAATTTGTTGATCAGGCCGCATGGAGGGGACACAGAGGGTCGTTGTGGTGACTTGTAGATTAAGTCGAGGGGGTACCATAGCTAGTTAATTTTGTTCTACTGTGAATGACTTGTGTACAAGTTTCACGTTCTTAGATCGATTTGCAATAATTTGTTGGTCAAGAGCAGGGAGGAGGGAGGGCAGACAAGGGGGTTGGGGGGGGGGGGGGGTTGGGAATATTTCATGAGGGTTCCATGACTGGTTCGATGCGTACTGCTAAGAATGACTTGTGTGCCACAATTCAAACTTCTGCGATCAAGATCTGCGATAATTTGTTGGTCAAGAATCCGGGAGGTGGCACAGGGAATCACTGGGGGTGGGGTTAGGCGAATTTCGTGGAGGGTTCCATGGTTGGTTTGATTTGTAATGCTAAGAATGGCTTGTGTGCCAAATTTCATGCTTTTAGCTCGATCCGCAAGAATTTGTTGGTCAAACCTCAATGAGAGGAGCACATGGGGCACTGTGGGCCCTTTGGGGGTATTTCATAGAGGATCCATGGCTTGCTCGATTTGCACTGCTAAGAAAGACTTGTGTACCAGATTTCATGCTTTTAGCAGGATTTGCAAGAATTTGTGTACTCAACCTAATGATTTCTGCCCAGTGCTCTTCAGTAATAAATGCTCCCGCTGACGAGAATACTGCAGTCACATGAAAATCGTGTTCAAATGGCCTTGGTCGATGTTAATACCTACATTCTAAGCTATAGAAATTGAAATCGGTTCATTGGTTGAGATATCTAGGTGAGAGCAAAGTTTCTAGCTTATTTGGCTTTCCGTGTCGAGAATATTGTATAGTTACATTAAAATAGCATGCGAAAGGCCCTAGGCCTTGTCCATACCTACGTGTTAAGCTATAGGACTTGAATATCGGTTCAGTGATTCGATCTCCAGGTGAGGGCAAAGGGTCCCAAGAAGAAGAAGAACAACAACAACAAGAAATGGCCATGCTGTGGACGCCGAACGGTTTGATTGTTGTCATTAAAATTTGTAAGGCAGTGAAAGAGTTACGACACGACCCCAAATACCGAATTTCGTTTGTCTATGTCAATTCTGGGCGAAACTATAGGAGTTCAAAGTTTGACGTTTAACATGGAAGTTCATGCTGAGGCTTATATAAGATGATGGCGGCATCGTCTGATATTTTGCACAGTAACCAACCACTAACAAAACAAAATAAATGTAGTGGATTTGACAATGAAGCAAACGTTTCATGGTGCCACGTTAAATTTCCAACAATGGTGCGATGTCGTGATGAATTTTAATTCTGGAATTATGAAAGTTTCGTTGCCTTTTTTTTTTGACGGTGCAGCGAACTTCTGAATTTTAATTGGAATTTTAATTGGATCGTAGCACCTCTATGAAGACACTCCAATGTAATCTTACACCGCGCATACGCGAAAACCCCAAGGACTATCTAAGCCACACTTTGCATGCAGTTAGCACGGGAGGCTGGACAAGGTTTACCAAAAAAAAATCCGGTATCGGACATGTGGGTAGACGAACCATCAGGGTGACAAAATGGGCCAATAGCAAGAGCCAAAATCCATACGACAACGAGACGGCGAAGACGTTTCTAATTGTTAAAGAATTCCGATTGTTAAAAGATTGATTGTTGTTGATTGTTGAATTCTCTTCTGGCCTCATGAGCAGACATATGGTCTGTTAACTGTAAGCAACTAAAAGCACATTTTGTAAGCCTGGGCCGATCCCGATTACCGATTCAGAATGCCTCACGTAATTCCGTTGCAATATCGGTAGAAATCGGGATCGGTATATAAAATCCAGAGAGATCGGTAATAAACCAAATTGAAGATACTTTCGCATTTCGTCGACTGATTTTGACACTGGAATACACCATTTTCAACATTTTATCACCAACTTTCCCATTGGTCCAAACCCCAATCAGCTGTCTCTTATTGTTACAAAGCAAATTTTTAAATGTTAATTGGGGGTATTTAGTATCGACCAGTTTCCCCTAATGAACGGCTCGGGTAGAAGAACGGTGATCGGCCCAGCCTTAATATTTTTGTCATGTTGAGGTTAATCCCAACGTGGCCGAAATTCAAATTGTGGAAAATGTAAGGGAAAGGTGTAGGGATAATGAAAAACTAAAAGTTAAAGGATGAGTATCCACCTTCACAGAGATAAAGATGCATCAATAACGTTTTCCTGATACTCTCCAGCTAACTAGCTAGCTACCTTGGCCGCCTATGCCTGGTGGAATGATGTCACAACTTTCAAAGGCCAACCCTTTTTAGTCAAACTACCCGAACAGCAAAGAAAGCGGAGCCCGCTCCATTATATCGACAGCGAAAATGACGACTGCCCTAGTAATTCTTAAATACGAAAGCTTTGTACGCTGCTTTTTTGGGGGGGGGGGGGGGGGTTGTTGGTTGTATTGAATCTGTGTATCATGAATAAAAAACAGAAGGAGATTGGTGTTGTAGGTGATTAAGTCGCATTTGCGACAGACGTAAAACAAAACAAAAAAAAACAAGTGGAGTGCTGAGATATCCCAGCACCCAAAAACGAAAACCATTGTTGCGATCCTACACTGTTCCATTGTTACAAAAGTGCGGAGAAGTATAGGATCTTACCCGTTTCCCGAGTGCTGAGCTCTAACAATAACGAGGGCGCACAGCGCCCGAGGTTTGTTGGGCTCAGCATGAGGGAACGGGTAAGATCCTATTTCTCAACCGCTTTCGCCTTCTCCGCACGACCCGTCATTCTTACCACGCGTTGACTTATTGTTGCATTTGAACTAGTGCTAACGATAGTTAAGCGGCGTACAAACGTTCTAGTGAAGATATGATGGTGGCAGCATCTGATGTTTTGCACGGTAACCAAACCACTGACAAAACAAGATAAATGCAGCGAATTTGATGATGAACAATTAAAGCAAACATTCATGGTGCCACATTGCATTTCCTACGACTGTGTTATGTTGTGATGAATTTTAATTCTTGCATTACGAAAGTCTTTTTTTTTTTTTAGGTTGCAGCGCATTTCTGAATTTTAATAATTCTTGAATATGAAAGCTTCGTACTCTGTTTTTTATTTTGGTTGTTGGATGTATTTGATGTGTGTTTAATCATCATTGATAAAATTACGAAAAGAGATTCGTGTTGTTGGCGTTTATGCCGTATTTGTGACAGATGTAAAACAAAAAAAAGGAAAGCAGTGCTGAGATATCCCAGCACCCAAAACCGAAAACCATTGTTGCGATCCTACACTGTTCCATTGTTACAAGAGTGCGGAGAAGAAGAAAGCGGTTGAGAAATTTGGGAGTGCTACTAAATTAATTTAGTTAATAAAGGTATGAAGAGAAAATAGGGGGGCGGGTGAGTGAGGGGGACATCGGTTTTATTTACGCAAGTGGAGGTCACATGACGGCCATGACTGGTCAAAATTTACTTTAATATCAACGAGTGTTTGGCATCGTTGCTTTAATCCAATTGTATGCAATTCTGGAAACCTCATTGAAAGAACATGTGGGGACAAAAAATCTTTGGTAGGCTAGCACAGATTCATTCATGGATTGCACGTAAAACCATACGTCATTGGTTTGAAAGGCGTTCCGATCCACCATTCCACGGCTGCCAATGCTTCATAGTGGTTGCCTCAGCAACCGTTCCCGCCCTACGACGGCGGGTGCCACAGCCGGAAGTGACGCAACCACTTCCGTAGCCCGAGCAAGAGCGCTGTTTGCATGGGCACTGCGTTATTTTTTTTTTTTTTGTCGTTCAAAGAAAAGGCCGAGATTTTGGCACCTACTTGACTGTTTACGTTTTCCCCTACAAGACGATTTATAGATTACCTCGTTTTTTTTCCCCCCCTCGTAGTGTGGGAAAAAAAATCCACAAAAATAACTCAAAAGCTGCGGCTAAATAAAGTTGACTGTGAAACAAAATAAGCTGGCGGGCTAATGAGATAATAAACCTAACGTACTTTTTTTTTCCAGCTGCTTGTACAAATTGGTAAATTTATCGATTGTTTACAGTTTGCCACTCTGTGACGTAAATTATATTCAACCGTTTACGTGATGAAGAAAACCGAGATGGAATGATGAGATTTAGGGAGTCATGTTGTTCAGAAATTATCTAAACGTCTCAAATTAGTTTCCTGAAGTTTGTAGACTTCAATAATATTAAGAGAACTGTGAAAAGTTGTCTAAATCATATTTCGTTTTAGGAAATACAATTTTCTCTCTACGAGTAGATCGTACGAATTTTCGATTGGAATTACCCAGCAAAATGTCCCTCTCTTTCTGGCGCTATGGCTTCGTTTGAGAGCACGTCAAACGACCAATATTAATAGTTTAAATCCCCTAATAGTGTATTAGAACGTTGTTAAATGTCCCGTCAGTTCATGTCCGGTGGTTGTGATACAATATGTCTATTATTTCCTGGTAGGTGATAACTTCATTTTTCAAGCTGGAACAATTTGTAAATCAATGGGCGGCCCCAGTAACGTGTACAGACAACTGAGAGGGCAGGGGCAACTTTCAGTGAAAAGGCATGCTGATGTTTTTTTTTTTTTCTGGGGACTTTTTTTTTTTTTGCTTGTCACTCACTATTTTACCATTTTTTACCCTTTTTGGGGCTTTCTAGCTTTCTTTTTGCCCTTTTAAGGGCTATATAGTCCCTTTCTCCTCGCTGCGACCAGCATTTTTCAATGGAGATAAGCTAAATATGTCATGGTTTTTCTTTAAAAAGGGCAAAAATGGCATTTTTTCAAAAAGGGCTGGGGCAATGCCCACCTACTCCCCCCCCCCCCCCCCGCCCGGTGCACGCCACTGGGCGGCCCTAATATTACTCTTATTCATTTTACTAATTAACGTTACACATTCTGATTAAAAATTATTACAAATTAATTAGCCTAACGTCACTTTGTCTAATTACCCGTTCTCGTGTTCATGGAAGAGCGAGTGGTTGCTATGCCAAGCAGCTTTGCTTCATAATAAAGCAAGGTCTGCAGCTGGCTTTTTAGTCTTCTGTACAGCCGTACCGGCTGAGAAGGCTATTGCAACGACTTTGTCCGTCCGGCCGTCCGTCGCTTTTTTCAACTTCGCAACGGTACGAGATATTGACGACCATTGTTTACAACGTTAGATTCAGTGTGAGAAGTTAGGTAAATCAGATGGTAAATTAAAACATCGTTACTTACTTATAGCTAATAGAATTCTTCGACGTAACTAAATTAAATAATAACATTTGATCGTCGACTTAAAATCCTAAATTAAAATCCTCAATAAAAACAAATGGATTTTAGCTTCGTTTAAATAGTCTCGTCGCATTGTTGTCTGAATGAATAGGCTTACCGTCGAACCAAATTCTCCATTAGGACTATATCTTCTACTTACGAACTTTAAACTGCATTTTTAAAATTAGGCCTAAAACATGAAAATTAGGCCTAAAATCATGTTACCATGGCAACGTCAAGTTGCTACGAGTTGCTGTTGGCTTCATCAACAGCGTCTCTCTCGTAACTTCCTACTACCACTGATCTATATAGGCTACGTTGGCGCACTAAAGACGCACCGTGTTGCAAAAATGAATAGACTTACTATACAATCCATATCTCCGTTAGCTGCTACTTACGAAATTAAAACTGCTGGTTGAAATTAGGCCTAAAAGCTAACAATTATGCCTAAAATGTAAAATAGGCCTAAAAGCTAACACATTTTTAAACCGGCAATTGTGATGGCTACTGCTTTTAGATTAGTATAATAGAGATAGCTGCTGTAGTGCATGATAGAGGTGTGCGCCTCAACATTGGAAGTGGAGGAACTACACAGAAGACCAGTGCGACTAGGCTGTCGCTGTAGCTTATTGTTTTTTAACACCACGCGCCCCCGATGTATTCCGTTAGAACAACAACAAAACGAGTTTACAAACTGTGAGATGAGTAATGTATTGGTGCCAACGTATAATAAAACTCTCGATTTTGCAACTATTTTCCGTTGATCGAACTTTAGTTTTTGTAGCTGTAGTTGGGGCCAGTGACAAGGCTGCCTGCTGCCGTGATTTGCTTTAAATCTTGCGCTCTGCAATTATACTTTTGGCTGTAGCCACTATAAAATAATCCAACGAGTATATTGATATAATTAAAGGCTGAATTACATGATGCTATGCTGGGCATTATGGAAACCTTGAGTCAAGTTTTATTGAAGCAAAGAAAGAAGGATGCGGAAAAGAAGAAGCACGTTGTAAAAATTTCCACGTCTTACCTATGTAATCGTCGGCACGAAATTACATATCAATACAGATGCAAACCTATTCACGTTGCCTTTTGGACTTATATGTCAAACTGCCTGAGTGGGGAGTCGAACCCACGACCTTTGGAACCAAAGGCTGAGGTCCTACCGCTGAGCCATACTGACACGGACCAAACTGACACTGCACGGGACCGCACGTGTTAAGTGTTGCCTATGGACGTTTTGTTTTAGGCCGTGTCAGTATGCCTCAGCGGTAGGACCTCGGCCTTTGGTTCCAAAGGTGGTGGGTTCGATTCCCCGCTCAGGCAGTCTGACATATAAGACCAAAAGGCAACGTGAATAGGTTTGCATCTCTATTTATTTGACTCGAGCCTTCGGCTGTCCGTCCTGTTTAAATTATATATCCTGGAGAGAAAAAAATGTTTCTAGAGAGAAAATTATACTCGTCACGAAGAGAAAAAAACCTGTTTCCTGAAAATTTTACTTCCTAAAGATAAGAAATTTATTTCTTATTATACTTCCTATAGACAAAAAAAAAGTACATTTTCTAGAGAGAGAAAAAAGTATATTTACTGGAGAAAAATTTACTTCTCCTATAGAAAAAAAAGTGTATTTCGTAGAAAAAATTATACTTCCTTATGTGAAAATTGTGCTTCCCCAAGAAAAAAATTACACTTGTTATACTTAACAGAAAAATTTTATTTCCGAAAGACAAAAACATATATTCAAGGTGAGAAAAAAAATGTTATCTAGACAGTAAATTACATTTCTTATAGAGAGAAAAAAAATTATCTTTCCTATGGGCCATCGGCCACCGCGCACACAGCAGCCAAGCCGCCAACGAGAATGCTTACGGTGTATGTAGTAACACGCACTTGGCCGCAGCGGCCAGCCTGCCGCGCGTCCACTGGGATCCCGAGCAGCGTGCAGGCGACCACAGGACGCCCATACTTGCTCCGTATTCATTTTTCACCACGTGATCGAGAATTATCAATGAAAATGGACGTGTCCGCGCGGCACGTCGCCGTGTTTTTTGGCTGCCACGATCACTGGACCTGCGACCTGGCCGCTCCGTGCGCAGGCAGCCTAAAAGTTTTACCTCCTAAAGAGAAAATATATATTCCTAGAAAGAAAAAAAAAATTATTTCCTGGAGAAAAAAATTATGTCCTAAAGAAGTTTGCATCTCCTCAGGGTAAAAATACGTTTCAACTTAAGGCCGCCCGTGAACTGACCGGCCAGGTCGCGCGGCCAGTGGTCGTCGCGGCCAAAAAACATGGCGACGGGCCGCGCGGCCACGTCAGTTTTTCATTGATAATTCTCGATCACGTGGTGAAAAATGTTCACGGAGTAACTATAAGTCGTCCTGTGGCCGCCTGCACGCCACCCGGGATCCCAGTGGCCACGGCGGCCAAGTGCGCGTTGCTACATATACCGTAAGCATTCTCGTTGGCCGCAGCGACCTGGCCGCGCGGCTTGGTCACTGTGTGTGCAGGGGCCCTTATACGTACGTGTACAACAAATACATTATGTCCCAAACGGTGGTTTATGAGTCAGTCCCTCTCCCCCACTTAAATTTATTGATTAGTATAGGTCAGCTCAACAGGCCTAGACATACACCAAGTATTAAAAATATAAATATTGCCCTTTTCACAAGATTAGACGACGTTTTACCTCCTTTTTTTTAAAGTCTTTAGGCGATGGTGGGATTCAATCCGGCGTTCACTTGTTCGAGGCCCCTCCTCACGTTCGCGGTTCCTGTTGGGCCTCACTTATTTTTCCTTCTGGTTGGCCGTCTGTTGAAACGAAGGCAAATTTGATCCCGTTGCCGAGAAAATTTTTCTTTCAATGGTATTGTTTTAAACTTCAACTAGTTGTTCCCAGGTGTAACATAAGCCGGTCTAGATGATACCCGCACGCGTGAACCAAATACTTTACTGGGGAACATGAAATGATAACAGTCAGCGAACCCACGCCCACTGTGGTCAGATACCCACCCGGAGCCCTCCTGGTACTCTGTCCTCTCCAGCGTTCCCTGCCTCCCCTCCCCCTTGTATTCTCCCATTGTGTGGTTTGAATCCCTTCCTCCAACCCCCCCTCCCTTGGAATCCCTGATGTTTTGTTTCCTTAAAGAAGTAAATAACTTGTTCAGTGGAGCGCAACGCAGTGTGGCTGAATTACCAGTTTCTCCATTTTGCGCCACATCTCTCTGCCATAACGATCGTGCATGCAGTTATTGTTACTCAACGAACTTTGAAAGCTTTCAACTCGGCTCTAATAGTCAGCATTATTGAAGCAATAGTGTGTCTGTTTCTAATTGTTACAGCGTATATCCGTTCTCTTTGTCGGCCGCTCTCCCTTTTTCTTTGCTACCGTGCCAAGAATGAACCCGCTCGCCCCTTTGGTGATTATTCCAGAGTACAGCTAATTAGCCGGCATTAGCCAGCATTATTGAAGCTTTCTTTGTTTAATTATGATCATCTTAGGGCTTCGTCGGGCAGATGACCGGGTGCGGCTAATGCTCGCTAAAACCATTTGAACCCTTTGATCTTATTGCCCGGATTAAACGATTCATTCATGCATTCATCTTATTGCCAGCGTGGTGGATGATGTTGAGGTACTTTTGGACGAGTTGGTGGCAAAGAAGGTCATCACAGTTTCAGAACTTAACACGAGGATTGTAGCAGATGGTACTTTTGATGCAGTTGTTGCGGATGCTGCTAAGAGGGGCATAACAGCAGATGAGATTTGCGCACATGGATTTCAGTTAGTATCCATTATCACGGACATGTGCGGGGCCCAAGATGGCGACCGTATAAGAGAGGGCTCAAGGCATCCCAGAGTGGAGAATCCCATAAGTCTGCTGGGCGAGATGCAGTGTTATAAACCTGTGCATCAATTGTTCTCAACTGCAGTGAAGCAAGTGGTTCAGCCAGATGTGAGTGCAGAGATGGATCCCACGCGAGTGGAATCTGTTCATAACTGGGATGAAGAACAAAACCGGACCCGCAGGATTATGAATCTGCGAAAACTGTATGATGGTGGTCTTTTTTCTGCGGACATGACGAAGTCGCTTTTTTTTTTGTGCAGTGAGAGAGGCAAGGCGTACCCTCTCACACAAATGTACTTGTTGTTGAAAATGTGGTGGAGAAAAGCGAAGTTGTTGCAGTATGTAAGATGTGGATTGGAATGCGTCTGGAGGATTCAAGCTCCATCTAGGGCGAAACGCCAACTTTTTGCAGCCAAATTAGCAATAAATGGCCATCCAGTTGAAATTCATGACCGGCATGATTTTCAAATACAAGCTCGCATACACTGGTTGCCGCACAGCACCAAACTGAGATGTGGCTGCTGCAATCAGTGCTTTTGGGACCATGACGTCACACACGTTTGAGAGGTTAACTATCCGAGCATGAGAAGTGTGTGACACAGGTGTGCATTTGGTCAACTTCAAACTTGGTCCCTTTCGGACAATAGACGACGTCCCGGATGTGTTACTTGTGAAGGGGTCTCCAGCACTTGTAGTTATCACGGATCGCGCGCCGCTGTGCTTACGGTGCGGGATGCGCGGACATTATCGTGTGTGCGCGAGCATCCTCTGCACATCCTGTGCCTGGTATAGCGATCCGCACGACCTGTGTGTTCACTTGCGTGCAGCATAATCAGAGGTCGCACAAGATGTTGTACCAAATGTAAGAAGCAGTTGTGCCCATCCCACTACAGCGGCCGGTCAAAGTGAAAGCAAGAGGAGGAATAGGGCTCAGATCCCCCTCCATCCATGCACAGTTCTTTGTGTCAAACACGAGAGGACTCCAGTAATGTGGCTGGTGTCCCTGCCTGGGCCGAGTGCCTCGCAAGAATGGGCCCACTCGGCTGTAAACCCAGCAACTGCAACACCCTGTATATCAGCAAACCGCATCAGATTTTCCACGACTGCTAATTTCTTACAAATCCCTCTGCCATTCCACGAAGCTATTGTATAATTACACAACTTGGACTACTGTAGTTCCTAACCTAATCTAACCCTCACCTCCTCTATCCTCATTTCCTACCTCACACTCCCGCATACTTGAGGAACCTTCACTTAGTGTTATGCCAGACTCCTGGCTCATTAAGTGTCCTCCACCTCCATCAACGGAGTCGATGTGCACAAATGTAGACTTCCCAGCATTGGAAGCCAGAAGAGGTAGTTCTGGGAATGATAATGTGATTTTAACCCTCCAGCAAAACGCAAGAAGAAAAGTGCTGAGTTCAAGAGTAAAGTGCCAAGTGTTGTTGATCAGAATGTTGCGTGTGTGCAGGACGCACATGATACGGTAGTAACGGTTGGAGTGTCAAATCAGAAGAACCAAGTTTAGTCAGGTGAGTCCTTAATTGTGACCCCGGTTGTTGCCATGGGAGACAGCAGTGCTACAAATGTTGTAAGTGAAAGTGGAGAAGTTGCGCCTGAAATTTATGTGAGTGCAGATCATAGTTACAGTGAGCAGCAAGATGTAGTCTCTGATGTTGTAGTAATAGATGATGGAGGTGGAGGACACTTAATGAGCCAGGAGCCTGGTGTAACCCTAAGTGAAGGTTCCTCAAGTATGCGGGAGTGTGAGGTAGGGATTGAGGATAGAGGAGGTGAGGGTTAGATTAGGTTAGGAACTAGAGTAGTCCAAGTTGTGTAATTATACAATAGCTTTGTGCAATGCCAGAGGGATCCGTAAGAAATTAGCAGACGTGGAAAATCTGATGCGGTTTGCTGATATACTGGGTGTTCAAGAATCAAATTTGGGTACTCAAAATTTTAGTGGGGCGTCAGCGTTTCAGACGGACTTTGTTTCGAGTGGTCAGAAGGTGGGGTAGTTTCTTAGATGGTCGGTCCCATATGTGAACAGTACACTCATGTGCAATCTGAAGGACCGGATGCGTGTACAGTTCGGGTTTATATGTTTAATCAATGGGTGACTGTAGTTGTGGTCCATGCTACACTATCTCTGTCTGCTAAAGTATGGGAGGCCTGCCTTACTTAGTTTAGTCCCCCTTTCATTGTTTACGGCGATTTCAATGCTCACTATTTTGATTGTGGTTCGACCAGGGTTGACAAGCGTGGATGCAATCTAGCCGCTGCCATTGATCGAGTAGGCCTATACGTAATTCAAGATGGTACATCGACTTTCTCCAGATGGCAGAGAGATGTGACTCACGAGTCAGTACTTGATTTTTTCCTTTGTTCTCCGGGGATGAAAAAGTGGTTTCGCTTCTCCGTGTCGGATGACCAGAGGGGTAGTGATAATTTGCCAGTGGTCCTGCTCCCTCTTGATTTATCTGGCCCACCTAAGAAGAGTTGTGGGACTCAACCAGAAATTTCCAATTGTAGTTTTGATGAGTGGATTACTTCCAACGGTGTTTGTGTGAGGCGTCAGGCAGTGCCGAGGTGTAATGAGTCGAGAAGACAGTACCCTGTCTGGTGGACTGCACGATGCTTATGTGCTATTAGAGATAGGTGGAATGCCTGCAGGTATTGGAGGAGGCATCCATGTGATGTTCCATGGTTTAGTTATCAAGGTTAAGTTCAGGAAACGGCGTATGTCTTGCGGAAAGAGCGCAATTCGTACCCGGAAAGAGTGTGTGATCAAGTTTGTTCCTCTCCGTCTCTGGGCTGTGCCTGGAAAGTCATAACGCATGGGTCAACCAAGGAGATGGTGTCGTGGGTTTATGACCCATGGGCCCAGTCGACTGAGGTTTTGAAGGCAGTGTCGATGGCCAATGTCTTCAATGAGAGGTTTGCGAGCGTGTATGCTCTCCCCTCTGGCTCTCCACCACCCCTCCCCTGTCTGTGTACAGAGGTTTGTCTTCCGGTAGATCTTCAGTGGGATGTCTCAGACTTCTTGCTGACTCTTGCCAAGTGTAGGGACAACAGTGCCACTGGCATCAATGGTATGTCATACAAGGGTCTGCGATGCCTCAATGCACAAGCAGTGTGTGATTGTTTAGCTTCTTTCCAAGACATTTTTGAAGGTGGACCAGTCCCAGAGTCATGGCTTTTCACCATCATTGTACCAGTCCACAAGGTGGGTTCAGTTCGTTCCAGCATGATGAATTATAGGCCAATTTCTCTCCTGTCCAATATACAGAAGGTATATGAGCGTATGCTGGTCAAACGACTAGAGTGGCATTTAGAGTTCCACCACTATTTGGCACCCGTTTAGTTCGGGTACCGAGCTAATCGGACTGCTCAAGATGCCATCATATTTATGTTGTCTGGGATTCATGAGGCGTGGGCCCATGGCCTCACTGTCGTAGCGGTCGTTTTAGATATAAAAGCTGCATATGACAATGTTGGTGTTGCATGGGTCCGGCAGATCTTGACAGGCATGGGTGTGGGTTCAAAACTCGTGAATGCACTGTGCGCTCTATTGGGGATGCGCTGTTTTGCAACGAGGGTATATGGTCACTGGTCTACTGAAGCCCAGTCCGACTGTGGTCTTCCACAGGGGAGCTGTTTGAGCCCTCTTTTGTTCACGGTGGCCATCAATGATGTCCTTGTTAAGATTCGTGAGACCTGCAACATCGTCTGTTATGCAGACGATATAGCTTTGCGGTTCGCTGGTGAAGATCGTGGCAAGTGCTGCATGGAGGTGTAGTGTGCTGTGCAGAAAGTTGTTACACGTTTGTCTGAAAGGGGTCTCTTTTTGGCCCCTGCGAAGACTGAGATTGTGGTCTTCTGTCAGTCACGAGCTCGGCTGTTGACTCCACTGTCCATTCAAGTACAGAACATGACTATTGTTCAAGTGTCCTCTGTGAAGAATCTTGGAGTTGTTTTGGACGAGCATCTTGGCTGGGATCGACATGTGGCCAGTCTGAAGAGCAGGATACAACCCCATTCCTCTGTTCTGAAGCAGCTGTCGCGAATGGACGGAATAGATGGGGTCCCTTGGTGGCTGTGTACAAAGTGTTTGTGCGTTCAGTTTTGGATTATCACCTTCCGTTCCTTCATCCCATTGACAGACATCTCAGGTCGTTGCAAGTTGTCATCAATGAATGCCTCCGGACTGTAACTGGTTGCCTTGTGTTGACTCCAATCCCGGCACTCTGTGTGGAGTCATGTGAGCTCTGCGCTCCATGTCAATGCTGTTGTACCCTTCTGTCCATGAAACTGGTGTCCGAGCTTGTTGCCCATATTTTGTTGCTTTGCCACTGATTGCGCAGTGTACTGTGATGTGTCATTCTATCACGAGTCCTGGTCAAGTGGACTAGACGTCTCTGTTCCATCTCTGAAAGTGTTTTTGAGTCGACAGGTTGTGGTTGCTTTTTCGAGCACGGTGTGTGAGCTCTGCACCATTTCTGCTGCTCTTGATGTTGCCCTCGACTTGTTCCTGCCATCCTTTACTATATTCTCGGATTCTCAGTCTGCCGTTGCCTTGCTTCGCAGGGCGGTGGCAACCCAGGAGCTCAGTGACCCACTTGTCTATACTGTGTCGAAAGTTCTGGGTGGCGAGCAATGGAGTTGTTGTAAGGTTGCAGTGGGTCAAGGGCCATGATGGGTCTGCTGACAATGAGCAGGCAGATGGCATTGCCAAAGCAGCATCGTCCATAGGTGTGCAAGCAGTTGGTTTAACAGTTTCTGCTAAATCGGTGTGTCCAGCGACCCGAGCATGGGTTCTGTGTGCATGGATTGATGAGTGGCGCTCCTCCTCTGTGGGTCGCACCCTCTACTACCTTCAACCTGAGTGTTGCTTGACTTCACCCCTTATGGGTCTCCTGTCCTGTATGGGTAAGGTGTTGTCTCGTGTTCGTACGGGGCACACGCATCTTCGTGCTCATCGTCACAGACTGGGATTGGTTCAGTCCCCAGTCTGTGATCAGTGTGGCATGGATTACACTCCGGAACATCTCATCCTGGATTGTCACGCACTTCAGTCCCAGAGGACCATGATCGCCAAGTATAGTCAGGGTGACCAGACTCTGCGAAGCCTTCGGACCTTTGCGTGCAACGAGCATCCAGCAAAACAGCGCCGTGCCGTGGCAAATTTCGCGAAAGCTAGTGGAGCTTTCTTCCTTCCTCTGTCTTCCCCGTCACTTACTATCACGGTGGACTGTGTGAAGGGTCCCGACCAGATCTGTGTGTTGCTTATTTGTGTACTGGGGAACCCGTGTATGTTGCGGGTGTACTTCTTGTGCTGTATGTGTCAGGTATATTGCGTTTTGTGTGGTGTAATGATGTATAATGGTTTTTGTTTTTTTAACAATAACAATTAGGTGTACTGGTGATTGAAAGCGTGCGAGCGCCATTATCTGTTACGCGCACCAGTATTAACGATTTTTTTTTCAAATCAGACCAGCTAAAAACAAAAACTATTTAAGACTTGGTCCTCCTAGTGTTATATACGCCGGTCTACTAGGAAAAATCGTTTTTTAACTGGTATGACCGTTTCGCCGAATTTTAATTAGCGTCTGAATTTTCGACATGTAAACATTTAACATCGGAAACTAATCACCTTTAGTAATGCATCTTCCTATTAGGAACGCATCTTTCAACTTCTCTAACGTTAAACTTTACACGAATAATTTAATTCGGCGATACAGAATTCCCCTTCCGCCCAAATTTAATCGGAGCTTAATTTTCGGCGGAACGGGAATCCGCGAAACGGATAGACTCCATTGTAACACTGCCCTGTTTGTTGCGAATTGGCCTTTGTTTCTATTGGGGGCCCAGAGGTTGGTTGCCCATACTTTCCCGAAAACAACGCGTACATACTTTATATAGTAAACATTACCTTTATGTCCTGCTAGTACAGAACTCTTTTTAAAGCTTACTGTAAAAATGTTACAACGGTTACTTCTACGTTTGAGTGAAAAAAGCTTACGAAATAATTGAGTTTTGAATTTAAAAATTTTGAATTTTATTTAAAATAAATGCCAGTTTCCAAAATGGAATTTGACAGCGCTTGCAACCAACGAATAAAAATAGCATGAACAAAAAAATTTGAATTCTAGTCGGAACAAATGCAATAATTTAATTAATGGCTAAATTCATAAATTTTCATAGTTTTACAAAAACAGTCAGTTTCTGAAATACGCAAGTCCTCAAAAAATTCCTCAGCAGCCTTTGGTAGACAGTTTATTTTGCAAGGTAACAGTGTAATTGGTTTTTGATTTTAATATACATATTTTTTTTGTCTGCATTACCATTTGAATTTTTCGTTGAAACAATTGATTTGATATTGCTGTTAAATGAAGACGGATACAGACTTTCTAGATACAAAAAACACGGTTTCAACGCTGCATTTAAATAGGGAAGGAGGGACATGTCCATTTTATTTTCACGAACCTAGATTAACTCGCTGTAAAATTTGCCCTAGCCTTCAATATAATTTCATTATATTTTTGGGCGCCATGAGTTTTATGTAGAAATTTCAGCCTAAAATTAAACTAAACTAAACGAAACTAGCTTGTAGTTAATTATTATTTAGTTTAGCTTAGTTGTAAGTTAGTTTACTTTAGATTTGGGTTGAAAATGAGCAAAAATTACCAGATGGAACGCGTGGCGCCCTCTGAAAACTCGACGGAACTAACAGGAATGAATGTAAATAGGTACTTTTTAGAGTTACAAATTCTCCTCCCAAACCCTATAAATTCTTACTTTAAGTACGCTGCTTCCAGCGTACATGGTAAATTTAAAATTGGTTCCCGGCCCTATGATAAGAACGCATCTTAAACGCAACTTGCTCTACTGTGATGTCCGAATTTGTATGTAGGCTACGTACCTCATAAGACGTTAACAGGTCGGTAACGAATTTTGCGGTAGTGTCACCTCATCCAGCGCTATACTGTAGATACTACTTCCTATAGGGCAGTGACACGACGTAGTATTATTGTATATAACTCTATGGTGGAGCCAGTAACTGGGTTAGCTGCAAGGTCTACTGGTGGGGGAAAGAAGTGCGTCTTACTGAAGCCAATGCTATTATACTGGATTTCTTAGGCCTAAAACGCGCGATTTTTGGCGATTTGTTGGCAGTTGCTGACATTTTTACGCAAGTAGAATCTTTATTTTCCGATTACAACTTCGCAGCATAAGGGATTGGAGAAAACAACGTTTTTTTAAGCCTACGAAATCCACTCTCAAAGCGCTGGCTTGACTTGAAGTACCGTTGTTTAACCCACCATTTCAATCTAATGCCCCTTGCAGGTATCTCTCTTGTAGCTATATGACGTCACTTGACGCTTCTCTATATGACAACTAGGCAAGAGGATAGAGGGGATTACGTTGGCGCGTCACCTCAAAACTTCAAACGGCGAAACCGTTAACAACTTTTTTGAGATGGGCTTACTATCAATTTTAAATCACCCTATAAAAGGCAGAAAGCTACTATGCCTACAAATGGACATAATATTTTTTATTACGGGTGGATACGCCGTTGCGACATCACGTGATTTGTGGTGGAGCTCAAAAAGCTTTATTTCGAAACAGTTAGGGCATAACTCAGTTTCACTTGGTGTATGACTTTATTAATAATAATCCGTCCCCCCCCCCCCCCACCACCCCCACATCCTTTCTACATTTCCATTTTTCTTTTTATCCCCCTCTAGCAACCCTTATCCCCCACTCTTTCGTCTACGATGGCCGTCAGACTGGCGCCAAATTAAGCTTATTAGTCGTTTCGCCATTTTGTCGTTGTGTGGCGCCCCAGGAGGAGTGCCTTTATTCGTCGGGATAAGGAACGTGCGGTCCGACTAGAGATGACAGGTGAATGGAAGTTGGGTTGGGCGTTCTTGACCCCCTCCAGCATCCCCGACCCCTCGTCTTCTGTATACGCCATGTCACAGTACATTTGGCCGTAATGTGCCAAAATTGGGCTGTTTTTGGAAGCTGGTAACCAAGGCTGGTTTGTCTTGGAACGTTAAATATCAAAATAAAGTATTTCAATAAAACTGAAATCCTGTGAAAACTATTGAGAGCGATTTTATTTTAATTCGGGAAGAAAATTCGTACAGTAAGTTGTTTGCGGACAGCGCCGACGCGACAGTAAAACAAGCGGCCACAGCGACTACCTAGTCGCATCCGGTCTTCTGTACAGTTTTGCCAGTACCAATGGTGAGGCGAACGCTTCTATCATGCAGTGCAACAGCTATCTGTATTGTATAATCTAAAAGCAGTAACCATCTGAATTGCCAGTTAAAAAGTGTTAGCTTTTAAGCTTATTTTACATTTCAGGTGTAATTGTCAGCTTTTAGGCCTAATTTTACCTGCAGCTTTAATTTCGTAAATAGCAGCTAACGGAGATTTGGATTGTATAGTAACCCTGTTCATTTTTGCAACACGGTGTGCCTCCAGGCACACAGTGCGCCTCCATGCACACAGTTACAGTGTTTAAACGTAACGCGCGACGTAGCCTATATACTATATAGATCAGTGGTAGTAAGGAAGTGTTAAAAGATTGATTATTGAGCATAGCGTTGGGGCTTTTGAGTATTCTCTCGTATTAAATTTTAACTTGAACGTGATGATAAAGAAGCGGCTTCGGCCTAAGGCCCCTATTAAATTTTCGTTTGGCCTCACTAGCAGACATGTGTCTAGTTAGGCCTAACAGTAGGCTAACCAACTAAAGACATATTTTGTCATGTTAAAGACAAATTCCAATAGGCCTACCACCGAAATCTTTCAAATTGTGGAAAGTGTAAGGCGAAGGTACAAGGATAAAGAAAAAGGACGAGTGTCCACCATTCACAGAGAGAAAGATGCATCCATACCGTTGTTTTCATGATACTATCTTGCTAGTTAGACAGTAGTTATTGTTTTCACAATGTTAAATACCATAGACTCATGGCTAGCGAAAAATTGGATAATTCTACACAGATGAAAACTTGCATGCGAATACGTGGTGATTTGAACAATGTATTTTTTTGTTGGTTGGGGGCTTGTAGGGGTCAAGACAAACGCGTGGAAGGGTTTTGAAATTAGTCACCAAGGAATTTAAATTTCGTTTCTTTTCCATGTTACCGCCAAAGATTTCACGCAACAATGGCGTGGACAATCAACCATGTGCCTCAGATTTATTGTAAAAGCCTGGACGAACTAAAAGCTGAACTGTAACGAAGGACAAAATTTTCAGTCACTAGAGGAAATATGAAGAAAAAGTGGAAATTAGCCAACAACGAAAATTTATACAAAAAGTTCAGTAAGCCACCTTTATGCACTTACGTTTTTATTTCACTAGAGGAAGCCCGTGCTACGCACGGCTGGTGTGTTAGTTGCACCATTTCCAACATTCTGGATGTTTCTAGAAGTTTCTTCGCCACTCCCACTCCCAACTCCCCACTCCCCACTCCCATTTTCGCGCACACTGGGTAAGAAACGCTTTCACGGAATTAAGTTTCTTCAATCCAATTGTTGCGCACACTGGCTGACAAACGCTGATTGAGTTCGCTTCACTCACTCAATCAGCGCATTCCATGGCTCAAATCACTGGATGCACCGTTTTAAAAATTTGTATGCTCAAGCATCGTTCCCGGGCACAACGCAGCCGGAACCCGTTTTTCGCGTTTTCCCGTTTGCCCGGAGTTCAGCTCTGAAAGCCTTCATTTGCGAATTAAATAAGAGATAGCATCGTTGCCAGCTACCAATTTCAATTTCAATTTATTACTGAGGCCATGACCCTCAGTCGTACGCCCACAACTAACTACAATCAAGTCAAACAGAGAACAACAGAAAATACCAGAGAATCAAGGAAAACATTTCATTCTACACCCTGCTCAATGCACCCTGCATCTTGCACCCTGCCAATTTCATTTTACCCATCAACAATCAACGGTTTGGACGACCATCTTTGCATGAAAGCATTTTTCTGTGGGAAGTCAATAAATAAGCTTTCGTAGAACATAGTTGAAACATTTAGCACGGCTGCTTTGGCATTTTCCTTTTCTGGGAGAGGAAGGAAGTAAATTGGCGGCCTAGGGGGGCCTAACAATGACTCATTGTTTTGTTTTCACTTACAG
>JAHWFP010212507.1:17225-39006 GCA_023313725.1 Lithobius niger | reverse complement strand
AAGAATACTTAGCACTCCTCAAAGAGCACTCTGTTACTAAATTCCGACACCAGGGCACTATAAAAATAACTGTTTGATACCCTCACCACCAGGGAAAACTGATTTAAAGCTGGACTACACTCATATTTCGCCACTTCTTCTTGTGCTTTCAGCACAAAGAGGTCGCTCTCCTCTTCCTCTCTTTTTAAAATTTTAAAAATTTTAAATTTTTAACTCGTATTGTATTTTGACTTAGGCAGTTTTGCCTGCATTTGTCTGTTTGCTACTTTATGCAATTTTTAGTGTATCTTGTTTTCCCTTGATAATGAGCTGGAGCTAGCTCGAAACGTCGGGTTGTGTTGATTTTACATGTGCACTTTGGGCTTCTCCTGTTCAACATAACATGCCCATACTCCAAACGTAGTCTGCACCTGAAATACAAGAAGACAAGGGTCCAGGAGGCAATTTTTTTTAAAGTTTATTGATAAAATTAAAATAGGTAGTAGTGATAGGAAAAGCTTCTCAACCTTTTCCAAACTCGCGTCATGGGGAGTCCCTCCCCCCCCCCCAGAAAGCTGGGGAGTTTTCTGAAATTTTGACTGCCGAAAGTATCATTTTGGAGGTCCAAAAATGACCTTTTCCCCCAGTTTGGTTTATTTTTTTTGGTTCCCCCCCCCCACACTTGTAAGGCCTAAAATAATTATGATCCTTCTTCCTTTAGAGGCCAAAAAACCGTTTTTTTTGCCGTTCCGTAGCCGCCTACCATTGGGCAGTAAAGGGTTAAAATTTCCAGTTCACAAGTCCTTCTTTCCAGTAACATTAAGGTTGATAACGTCGCAGTAATCTTCCAAAAGTGTAGATATATATTTGAGGTGAATTCTCCCTTCATTCAACCATTTTTACCTAATTTCAACCAATTTTTAACGTATTATTTACGTTTCCTGCTAACCCGTATTTCACCACAATAGGGTAGTGACACGACGTAGTATTATTGTGTATAACTCTATGATGGAGCCTTAATGGGTTAGCTGCAAGGGGCACTGCAGAGAGAAACAGAATGGCGTCATACTGAAGCCGATGATGTGAAGAGTGATTTCTTAGACCTAAAACGCGCGATTTTTGTTGCTGGAGAAAACAACGTTATTTTAAGCCTAAGAAATCCGCTCTTCCGTTGTTTTTCCCTCAATTTTTATGTAGTGCACCTTGTAGTTATGCCCTCCCAAACCCATACTGGTGCCAATATGGCGGCAAATGTCACTGCTGTATTAAATGGGAGAAAGTAATAGTTTTTTCAACGTTGCTACCTTCAACCATATTTCAATGTTAAATAAAAGTTCCCATGCTGCCTGGGTCACTGGAATGTGTCAGAGCCGTAGCAGAACTATTTCCGCTCGAAGAGTGCAAACTGGTGAGATTACCCAAGATGCCAAGTTGGTGACGCCACTGCTCCCACGCCGCTGCAAACATAACAAACCATTTTGGCCAAGCTGACGCTCTTTTCTCGAAGCAGACAACCCTATAGCCCCTTCGCCTCTTCGAAGCTAATAAAGAGGTTTGTTTCAATTAGCAGTAGTTTGTTTTAAACAAAATTAATAAATTATCACGAAATATCTGATCGTACAATCTTTACTGAACGTTAAAATAAATGCACATAATTAAAATAAAACGACATAATTTTTACGACATTACCCATTACGAGAGATGGGTGATGTCATTGCGAAACCAACACAATGTCCAGTTGGCCCAGTTTTATGCCGATTCATCCAATTGGACCAGCGAAATCAACAGCCAATGAAAAGCAAAAATCAGTAAAAAATGACGCAAATCGAGTCAGTGACGTCATACATGACTCGAGACGCGTTCAAGTTACAAAAAAATGGCCGCTACCGTGCCCACGCATTTCGCAAAAATATCACTCTATTTCTCGCTCTGCTGCTTAAAGCGGCACTATCGCAGATTGAAGAAACTGCAGAATCTGGCAATATCTAGCAATGTCTAGTACTAAACCTAGCACTAGCTTGCATTAATCGAAGAGGCACACACGCCATGTATTTTAACGAAACAAACAAGCCACAACCGCGTTAATTTGTGTGAAAATGTGGCACGTTCTTGCGCACCAGGGAGCAAGTTGTAAAGGTTAACAATATCACTGCTGCTACATGGTGTCACGGCACATTCGTGCGATTTCCTCTCGGCGATAATTCGACTTGAATATTGAGTGGACTTGCCCTACCAAAGCTGCATATAATTCAAGTTTCCTGACGATACCAATGTACAATCTTTCAACACCGAAGCAATTAAAGATATATTCCTCCCAGCGCCATTCTTCTCCTCATCTTAATCCTCCGCATCTTAATCCTCTTAATCCTCCGCACGGTAAGTAAATAGAACTCTAGGGCCGTACTTGTACGGTCCCAAAGTTCTATTTACTTACCGTTAGTCACTCCCTTGCTAAAAATCTGTTTTAAAATGTGGTGTCTACGAGATTTTCTGTGTAGGTGCTTTGGTTCCAGAGGAGTAGAAGTACAAACACGCACGCGGCACATCATACGTTTTTAAAGATGTAACTCCGTCCGCAGTCCAGCCCCTGACGCTATAGAGCAGCGTCAAGTGACGTCATTTTGGCTACGAGACACCATTTGGAGGTAATAGCTACAAGGTGCACTAGATTAAAATGTAACGGAAAACAACGGTACTTCTGGTCAAGACAGTGCTTTGAGAGTGGATTTCTTAGGCTTAAAAGAACGTTGTCTTCTCCAACAACAAAAATCGCGCGTTACAGGCTTAAGAAATCCAGTCTAATAGCATTGGCGTCAATAAAACGGCCTCCTTTTCGCCCTCCAGTGCTCCTTGCAGCTAACCCAGTTACTGGCTCCACCATAGAGTTATACACAATAATACTACGTTGTGTCACTGCCTTATAGGAATTTTAAAAAAGAAAATAATTATTGCGTTTACTTCGTCCACAGCTGCTTTACTTTTACAACGTTTCTTCGTTACCTCGCTTCGACCTTTTGTTGATACTACGTACCTGTTTTGTTGTCGATTGTTAGGGTTAAGAACAACAGTCTTCTTGGCAGCGAGGTTGAGGCGAGCCGCGTGCGAAAGGAACGCTTGCTGCTTCTCTAGCGCGTCTCTCCAAATTAGGAGACATTTCACATCAAAGATGGATGAGTGTTGTGACGGCAGACGCTGCACGCGCAATAAACAGACGCTGACCCCGCTACAGCGAAAGAGAGATACGAGAAGAGGACGAAAACAAAAACCAGTTTCTACTGCACCCGCAACTAGGAGAGATTTGGTTGAACTATTGCCCGAGCTTTGCCGGGAAGCTAATCGGGTTGCTTCTGGAGTCACTAGTGAGTTTTTCACCTATTTTGTACCTATCTGTATTAAAAATCATCAGGCATGTGGCTAGAGACTAGTTGCTGAGCAACAGTTAATGTACCGTGTACAAAAAGGTTAATATTACCTTTTGTAATAAATTATTAATTATTTTTAAGCTGTTTGTTAACCGTTTGTAAGGAATCAGAGTCAGAATAATATTTATTGGGGCCTCGGCCGTAGGCCATACGTCCGCCCTAAAAATAATTACAAGCAAAACAATCCCAGTTTGTACCATATACACGCAAGACTCTTCGATGCGTAATTCTACACCGATGTACTGGTGCCCTAAAAATAATTACAAACAAAACTTTCCCAGTTTGAACCATATACACGCAACACTCTTCGATGCGCAATTTTTCACCGATGTACTGGTGCCCTAAGAATAATTACAAACAAAACTATCCCAGTTTGAACCATATACACACAAGACTCTTTGATGCACAATTCAACATCGGCACACTGGCAAGGTACATCCCCACTGCACACTGTACAGCAAATACACAGAAAGTAACCGCATCCAATGCACAATCACTATATGCCAAATGCCAGTGCTGAGAAGACACTACAAAAGAAACAAGAAACCGTCAAATGGAATGGTTTTTGTTAAACAGTGATGCTTTACAATGGTGATGGCATTATTATGTTAGTACCTTACCATGCCTAACAGTTACTATTACTATTACTATTATATTACTATTATATTATACTATTATATTACTATGAAAATTGATAAACAAAGCACGGAATTGGAAGATTTTAAGAAAGCGATTGAATTTCTTAGTGAAGAGCAGAAAGAACTAAAGATGGAAAACAAAGATTTGAAAACTCGAATATATGAAATTGAAGCGAAGATACAAGATCTGGAAAATAAAGATGTAAGATATAGTGCCATAGAAAAAAATATGAGTGAAATACAAAGAAGTGTAGCAGATAAAGAACAATACGATAGGAACAAAAACTTGGAAATCTGCCAGCTTGATTGGCTAGAAGAAGAAAATCTTGAGCAAGTAATAGAACACGTCGCAAGAAATTTCAATATGCAATACAACGCAAATGAAATAGAAATAGCACATCGAATACCAAACAAAAACAAAGATAAACCGAGTAATGTAATCATACAATTTAAGCATAGAGAAAGCAGAAACAAATGGTTAGAACAGAAGAAAAGAATTGTAACAAATGACAATATATATAGGAATGGAAATAGAAAGCGTGTGTACTTAAATGAAAATATGACACCAAATATAAAGAGACTTTTTTGGATGACAAAAAACTTTGCAGCCCAGAATGATTATAAGTACGTATGGTTTAAAAATGGAAAAATCATGATGAGAAAAAATGCTGATACAAATGAAGTGAAAATAGTGCATGATGAAAACGACTTAATGGTGAATACATAATATTCGACTACGTAAATAAGGTCTTTGATCAAAAACAACAAGTACGTAGCGAAATTAGGAAAGATGTTGGGTATTATGAAAATGTGAAATTATTACACTTAAATATTAGATCATTAAGATCGAATTGGGATGTTTTCTTACAGAGTATCTTGGAGTTAAAGACAGACTGGGAAATGATTATATTAACAGAAATTAATATAAAAAAAGATGAAGTTGAATATTATAATTTACAGGGATATGAGAAAATTGTGATTACCAGAGAAAATACACTTAGAGGTGGGGGAGTAATGGTGTTTGTAAAATCAAATCTTGATATAACTTATAATAAAATAGAACAAGAAGGAAATTCCATTATAGAAATTGAAGTTCATGATAAAATAAATAAAATCCAGGATATGTCAATTGTAGTAATATACAGAAAACCTGCATTAAATAAAAAGGCTTTTTCAAAATCATTAAAAGAAATACTAGAGAAGAATAATGAAAATAGCACACACCAAATTATAATTGGGGACATGAATATTGATATATTAGAAAAATATGAAGATTATGAAGATAACTACGACCAGTCAGCAATAGACTATTATGAAAATATGTTAGCAGAATCAGAATTAAACTGTAAAATAAATTCACCAACTAGAGAAGAGTTTTCTTTAAAAAATGGTTTAAATTGTCTACATAAATCTTGTATCGATCACATATACATAAAAAGTATAAAATTGGTAAATCAAGAGGTGGCGTTCTGACAGAAAAAGTAGCAGATCATTATTGGACAATGATTTGGATATGGAATCAAAAAAAGGATAAAAAAAATACTATGATTAAAAATGAAATTGAAGAAGAATCCTTTCTGAAGATAAATAACAATCAAATTGAAAAAGAGTTAAATCGAATAAACTGGGGTTATTTAACAGACATGGATGATTCAGAAATGATTTATAATGAAATTTTAAAGAATTTTCATGAAATTTATCAAAAAAACACTACAAAACAAAAGAAAAAACACACAAATAAAAATAAACAATGTAGAAAAGAATGGATGACTGATGAATTAGTAGCAAGCATAAATAGAAAAAAACAAAATGTGGAATGATCTAAAAACCTTAGGAACTAAAGATGAAGAGCTATTAAAAAAATATAAAAGAGAAAAAAAATCTATAGAAAAGAAAATTAGAGAATGTAAAAATATTTTTTTTCAAAATAAAATAAGCAAATTACAAAAAAATAAAACATCAATATGGGCAGTAGTAAATGAGTTAACTGGGAAAAACGATAAAAAGCAAATTGATGAGGAAATATTGAAGGCTTTCAATGATAAAGGCTTAGGAAATATAGTCAATGATTTTAATCAAAATTTCTCAAATCAAGTAATAGAATTAAGAACGATAAATAAAGACGAACATGAAATATATAAAAAAGGTGATTTTTCAAAGGAATTAAAAAAAAAAGGATAAACCATAAACAATTCACAAAACAAACTATGTATTTAGAAGGAGCAACAGAGACGGAAATAATAAATATCATAACAGAATTAAACAATACAAATGCAACAGGATTAGACAAAATAAAAACTGACCATATAAAAAAAACTAAAGAAAATACTGCAAAAGCGATATGTAAGCTAATAAATACAATGATTAAACAGGAAGTCTGGCCAGATCAGTTAAAAATTCAAATCATAAGACCAATACATAAAAAGGGACCTAAACAAGATTTAAGTAATTATCGTCCAATTGCATTATTGTCCATAATTGATAAAATTATAGAAAAATTTTTTGTAAATAAAATATGGAAGTTTTTTGAAAAATACAAAAATCTAACATCATCACAATTCGGATATAGAAAAAATATGGGAATGAATGATTTATTATCAGAAGTAAATGACCTAATAACAACAGGGCTAAATGAGGGAAAATATATTGGTATTGTCTTAATTGATTTACAGAAAGCTTTTGATGCGTTTGACAAAAAAATTTTATTACAGAAATGCTGTAATTTGGGTCTAAGAGGAAAAATATATAATATAATAAAGAGCTACTTAAACAACAGAAAAACAATTGTACAAGTGAAAGATGTAAATAGCTATCCAATAGTAAGCAATTGTGGAGTACCACAGGGATCCGTACTTGGGCCACTACTGTATTTAATTTATACAAATGACATTGTTGACATTATAGATAAAACTGACATTTTCATGTTTGCTGACGATACAGCTTTGATTTCTATTAATAAAGATTACAATGATATGATATACAATTTACAACATGATTTTAACATAATAAATGATTATTATATTGGAAATGAATTGTTTATAAGTAATGAAAAGACAGTACAAATGGATATTACAGTCCCAAAAATGAAAATAAAAAATAAAAAATGGATAATAAAACACTTTGGAGACTGTGAAAACTTAAAATATAAAAATTACATACATACATGTAGTGATAAATGCATAAAATTAGATAAAAAAACAAACTATGAAATATTTAGGAATAGAAATTGATAAAAGTTGGTCATTTAAAACTCAGATAAAAGGAACAATAACTAAACTAAGAAAAATATGCCCTAAGATATATAGATTAAGACATTTACTAAATTATAAACAAAAGAAAATTATACTTGATGCATGGGTCTTAAGCATAATAAGATATGGTATAGAGATCTATGGAGATGCTTCTGAATATTTACTTGAGAGACTTCAAAAAATTCAAAACAAACTGATTAAAATCTTATTTGGAGCGAAAAATAAAATGAAAACAAAACAAATCTTCAAACAAAATAAAATTATGAATATAAAGCAAATAAAAAATTTAGTTATACTAACAAAGTATTATTTTGATAATAAATTTAAGCCCAAAACATGCAAATTGGGTGAAATAAGAACTGTAAAAAATATTTATAAACTGCCAGCTTGGAAAAATAATTACGGGAGGAGAAGCCGACAATATTTTATACCTAATATTTTTAATGAAATTCCAAAAGAGCTACTAAATTGTTCAAATAAAGGGCAGTTCAAGAAAAGTATAAACGACTTGTTCTTCCTTGATGATAAATTATAAACAAATAATGTACATAATGTTACTTGAAAAATCAAAAATAAGTGTATAAGTGTTATTCATAATGTATAAGTGTATTATTGTTGCAACCGACTCATGTGGGGTGTATGTTTGGATGTGTAATTTAAAATTGTTTTCTAGATTATTGTTTTTTTTAAACTCGCACAAACTGTAGCAATGCAGTTTCGAGGATTACGATTGTAACTATTTTGAAATAAATTATTATTATTATTATTATTAATTACTAGTACTATTCCTGTAAAACGCTCATGAACTAACAGAAGCCTATGTTAGGCTCGATAAAGCCCAATAAAACTCTGAAAAAACTATAACACTCGAAATAAAACCTGGAGCCAGAATAAGGACCGTTTAAGTTACAATTATTGGTCAATGAGCATTAAATAAACGAATTTTAGCTATAATGAAAGGGAAGTATTTTTGAGGAATGTGAAAATAAGTGTGTTATGGAAATATAACTGCTGGGTTGAAACCAATGATGTTAAAGTGCAGCAGAACTAAAATAAATACAAATACATTAAGATGTATTCCAAACTCAAAAAAAAAAAAGAGAAACAAACCTCCCAATACCATCAGTTGTTTTTCCCTGGTGGTGAGATTCTTCAGTTGAACTTTATTCAGTCGTTGTTAAAAAAAATTATTATTTTTTTCCCCCCAAACGTTCCCTGTCAGGGTGTTTACTAAGCATATCTTCAAACATTCCTCAAAAAGTTGCAATTTTTTTTCAGTCATAATTATTCTGCAAAAGTCATGATTTTTCCAAATAAGTCATAATTTTTTGAACAACGACTGAATAAAGTTCAACAAAAGAATCTCACCCCCAGGGAAACACAACTGAGGGGAATGGGAGGTATGTTTTTTTTTTTTTAGCTTGGAATACATGTTATTGTATTTGTATTTATTTTAGTTCTGCTGCACTTTAACATCATTGGTTTCAACCCAGCAGTTATATTTCCATAACACACTTGTTTTCACTTTCCTCAAAAATACTTCCCTTTCATTACAGCTAAAATTCGTTTATTTAATGCTCATTGACCAATAATTGTAATTTAAACGGTCCTTAGTCTGGCTCTCCAACAATGCTTCTCATCACTTTCTGTTTCGGGCATGCCGTATTCAGTTGTATTCCGTTCGTGTCAAAAAGTGTGGGTTATTAAGTGTATTTAAATTCAGTTAAGTTTATTCATTCAACACAAATTACAATAGTAAACAAAAGCAAGCACTCATCACACGACAGCTCGCGTGTGGTGTGAGGACATCGGACAAAGAAAAACAATTGAGCTGGCACATTAGCAAGCAAAATTAAAAATTTGGCGCCAAAAATGGATCAACATCAGGATAAAACTATACATGTACATACATATACACACACCATATTAATGAAAAGGGAGATAAAATCAACATACAATTTGAAGAGGACTGAAATATACAATTTTGTTATCAAAGAAAACTATTTATTCGTATCTAGTAAATTAACATCTAATTCTCCAGCAGATGTGGCCGACGTAAAGTTTGAAAGATTTATAATTTTATTGTTGGTCTGAATAGGAACACACTTATATTTGTCTTGTAGTTTTGCAGCCTGGTTAGCAAAATTTTCGTTAAATATATTAGCAGTTTTCATTAAATCTTTTTCATCAAAGGTCTTTAATTGCTCATCAATGGATGTAATGTATGTAATGTATGCAAGTAATCTCATTTATTTGATGCCACACATTTTGTTTATCGACGATATTTTTAACTAAACACTGTTTTTCACATTTTACTTATCTTGAAGTTTCATTTTTGAGGCGTTTATAGTGTATTCTTCCTGCAATTGATCATCTACTTCTATTATTTTCATAATTTTAACCCAAAGCTTATTTTTTCTTTCACATATTAATGCTAAATTTGTTGGTGTAATCCAATTTTTTCTGCCATTTCGTATTTTGAAATTAGCGTTAACTTGTTAACTTTGGTACTGAAATTACAAATATCCTTGAGTTTTTTTTTTATATCTCGTCGTACATTTCAATAGAAGTTTTGAAATATTTAAGATGATTCTAGTTGATATCCTTTACAATTTGGTGTGGTCAGTCATAGTAACCTGTGTAGTATTAACAATTTTATCTTGTTGTTAAAAACATTAAAAAATGCACTGTCAACAATGATTCCAGCCAAGTAACGGTCAGCTATTTTCTCGTTGATCGTAAACCCAATATTGTGGAAGTGCATTCGAATAGCAACATGGCCAAGGTACGATTTTCAAACTCCTTTTCTACTTATCTCATGTCTCGAAACCGAGTTAATTTTAAATTTAAATCCACATTCTGCCATACCGTTTTCATAACGATCTCTGTTATTAGAACTTTCGCTTTCAATGTGGTCTAAACTTTCAGTTTCTAAAATGTATATTAATTAACATTACCAACAATTTTACATTTTGCTCACCAGTGTTTAAAATGAACGTTTATTAAAATCATTCAAGTAAGTGCATGGCAGTCTGCAGATTGTTAGCAAGGTAAATATTTTTTCCCAAGCGACGGTAGTTTCCATGCATTGGTTTTTATCAAGCTTTTACGGACGTATAAAGCTTGATAGAAATTAGTATAAGCTTTTGGGTTTACTAACAAATAAGGTTAACATGCGCCATAACCGCATCATCACTGGTAATCCGATGACTATCATAATTATTTATTCTATAAAAATTAATTTCTTTGTCCCTTAAGTCGGCCGAAGCAACTTAATGCTTGTATGGCTGAAGCGGCTCAATTTTGAACATTACCAGACTTTTAGAGAAGAAGAAATGTTTGGTAAAGGGAGGTGCCAACCCGGGGATTCGATCCTGGAAACCTCCGATCATCGTTGGGGCCGACAGATTGTCCAGAATTGACAAAATAGTTCCCATAGCGGCTGAAGGAGCATGATAGCCTCTCACGCTACCCCGGCCGGCAGCCCTGGCGTGGACTTTGCCAAGATCTCCTTTCCAGAGGTTCGACCAGACGATTTATATTTCTTCAATGAACTGATTTACATTTCTTCAATACCAATTTTGATTGGTCTAAGTCTAATATCTTATATTAAAATGCAGGGTTGATTACAAAAGAAATAGACAGTTTGAAACTTTTATTAAACGTAAACTATTCAACTTACCGATAAACGGTTTCACCGTCGCATTCAGCAACTCATACGTTTTACCTAGCAAGTCATAGGTGTTCAATGTGTGCTCCCTTAGTTACACGGCATACATGCGTGCCATAATCAAACTCCTGCCAATCACATTTTAGCATATCCTCGCCAATTACGGCTGTTATTTGTTGCTTAAAATCTTGTAGGTTGGTTGGAAGGGGAGCAAGGGTAGACGATGGCGTTCGGCAACAATGCGGCAAGACTTTCGCTGTTTGTACAACTCTTCCATTGTTGTAGCCGTGCCTTAATTTCGTGAAGATGCACGGCTGCAACAATGAAATCATTGTTGGACTAGAGTGCCGTGCAACCTTACTACCACGAAGACTACACGCCACTGAACCCAAAGAAAAAGAAAAGATTATTAAACACTACCTGAGGCTGCTGGCGAATCAGCAGCGTACGAAACACATTCACCTTCCACATTGAAAGGAATTTGAGACAGCAACACATCTGTATCTGAATCATCAAACAAATCGTTGGCTATGTTAGCCACCGCCAATGTATAGCCACCATGGAGTCGGCTTTCAGGAATTTGAGACTGAACGCGACTCGCAACAGTGGTCTCGTTGTACAAGTGTGTTAGACAATGTTGTTCGGCAACAATGCGGTAAGAAAGCCTCTGTTGATCTCGTGTTGGCCTTCGGCACTCGATCGACTTCGGCGTTCTTACCGCATTGTTGCCGAACGCCGTTATCTGACTGATACTTACCTGAGTGGCGAAACCACGAGGGCAATAAAGCGAAAGTCTTACCGCATTGTTGCCGAACGCCATCGTAACACATTTGTACAACGGCGAGTTGAATCGTTAGTGGACGAGCCATTGTTGCAATAAAGCGACAGTGTTGGTGCATTGTTGCCGAACCATCGCCGAACATATTTGTACAGCAACGATTTGCATTGTTAGTAAACTAGCTATCATTGTGATAGCATAACGAGCTATTGTTAGCCGGGAATGTTCTTTGCTCCAACTCCGTTTTTAAAACTCAATTAATAAACAAAAACGGAACGTTAAATGTTTAGAGTAAGGATCTAAAAGACAAAACCTAGAAGGAACACGGACAAGCTTTGACAGTCAGGGTCTAGGTGTAAAATTTGTCAGTAAGAGGCTGGAAAGCATTAGACCCTTACTACCCGGTGGTTAGATTAGATCTAGTCTCTTCGGACTGAACGTGTGTATGAACGGTTGTAGCAGGTTTTCTTTGTTCTTAGAATATTGTTTGGAACTTAAATAACACAATTTTCTTGTGAAGTTTGGCATTTTGTCTTTTGATGCTTTAGAATTTTTATTATATTTCGTAGATTTATGGTAGAGAATTACCAGAATGCTGTCTGCTACGAATATGCTGGCATGTTACTAAATTGAAAAATAATTTTCAACGTAAAACAAAGCAGGAAACGTATAACCATACTACCACTTGATCATCACATGAGTCATTGTAGGATGATTTCCAGTTTTTCGTGAAAATGTATTTATTGCTGACCACTGGGTAGTAAGGGTCTAATGCTTTCCAGCCTCTTACTGACAAATTTTACACCTAGACCCTGACTGTCAAAGCTTGTCCGTGTTCCTTCTAGGTTTTGTCTTTTAGATCCTTACTCTAAACATTTAACGTTCCGTTTTTGTTTATTAATTCGTGTTACTTTTAGAATTGCAGCTAAACTGTAAAACAGTGCAGTTGACGGTCAAAGCTGATAGTTTAACACAAGAGACCCTAGGCTCACCCTTAACTAATCTGGCTATCGCCAATGGTAACAATAGAAACAAATCCTTTAATCTTCAGTCTATGTCTCGCAGCTGGCGTTTGCTAATTGGTATTGTTGCATAATAACAATGTTTAAAACAATGTAAAACAATAAATCTGGTCGTTTAGAGCTCCATAACCCCTGAACCACTTGACCAATTAGAAAAGGCCTTATGAAAAGGGCACATCTACAGCGCAATACCTGTAAAATGAGCTAAGAACCAGCTTTATAGGACAAATGGTTTGACCTGTAGAGAGGACAGACGAAAGTATCCCCAGAACAACAACAACAACAACAACAAGAAGCTGAACAAGAAGTTGTCTATTTGGCCCCTGTCTGCATCTCTGGTTTGGCTGGACCGAATTTCACAATTTTTGGACTGCAGACAGGCCTTTACTAGTCAAAGCTAGATTCCAAATTTGGTTTAAATATGTTTACTTTTGACGGAGTTATAAGCTCTCAAAGTTGAGAGTTTAACACAGAGGTCCTAGGTCGACCCTTACTAATAACTGCAATAAATGCCTTATTTGTTTATTTTAATCAATTTTAACTCTTTTCTTTGGGTCTTTCTTCAGCTGCAATAAATGTATTATTTTGGAAACATTAACGAGTAAATATTGATACGCAAACATTGATAGCGGTGGTAGGCTAGATTTGCTTACGTTAGAAAGAACCAAAGACCTTCGTTTTCTTACTTACGTAAGTAAGAACCCCATGCATTCGTTTGCTATGCCTAGAACTCTTTTTTTTCTTATTTAAAAATTAGTAGTTGTTAATTTAAAATGTGAAATAGTTTCATAATACTTTCGAAACGATTTGGGATACGTAAATATGGACAGCGATTGTGCTTTTACTACTTAAGTAAGAACCAAAGACGTTCGTTTTCTTACTTACGTAAGAAACCCACGCCTTCGTTTTCTTACTTACGTAAGTAAGAAACCCACGCCAAGCCGTGGTTCTTGCTAGTGGTAAGACAACGGTTTCATTGTTGCCGCATGTGTCATCATGATATAAATCCATTGCTGCAACAATGGTCCAACAATGAAAGCGTTGTACAAGTGGTGTTAGATCACGGCTTCGTGGTGGCCAGTCATGAGTTCCTTGTTGTTCAAACACACAAAGCACCTTTCTTGTCAAATTACGGCCATCTTGCATAACTAGTCACGTGACGTTCACGTGATGCGCTTTCGAAAACTACCACCGCTCTGCGAAACTTAATGAGCTGCAGAGGGTGACGGTGAAAACAGTTTATCAATAAGTTGTATAGTTTTCGTTTAATAAACACTTCAAATTGTCTATTTCTTTTGTAAACACCTTGTGTATTATTTTAAGTTGATTTCCCATAGCACGTTATGTATCCTCCAGAATATTTGCAATTTCATAACTGTGGTCCCAAATCAAGTTCCATTAATGTGAATCATCCATTTTCCGGCGATAAAATGTCAGCTTGGCAACAGAAAAACAACATTTGGAAAATAATTCAGTTGATACCATCTAGGTCGTATTCAGTTCTAATCTAACATCATTAAAATCGTTCAGTGTTATTTATTTGTGTGTCCATCTACTCCTCTCGAGATAGTGGCATCAAAAATTGCAGAAAGGGTTCGGAAGGATGGAAATTTCTCCGAATTTCTGTTAAGCATATTCTTAAATTAGACCCTAAATGCCCCAAATTAACGAAAAATGACCATTTGCAGCAATCAGCAACAATCACACAACAATACATGACGTCAACGATTGGTGACCAAATTTTTTTTCGTGGACGCCTCTAACTTTTCGGGAACATTCATCAACAATATTTATGCGGCAACAGACCAGGAAGGAACAAGTCAGTTAACACCTGGTTGTTCTCAGTAACAATCAGTAAATACACGTAGCTTTGGTCAAAAATTGTTGTCGATCCAACAGGCACATGCAAAACACAAGCGTTACAAGTATAGGGTGACACAGTATCACTATTCATCTGTGTCACCCTATGCTACGTATACCACGCGTCATGGCTGTTTGCTGTGACGTGCATATCACGTGACTGGGCTAGTCCAATCAGACGGACAAACAGCCGTTGTTCTCGTTCGTCATTGGTTAACTCATGGTGACGTCACGGCAAACAGCTATCTAAAACTTATTTAAAGAGGTGCTGCAATAAGGATTCCCGCGAGCGATGCAGCTAGTAATATACATCTTTTTGTCACCATTATTTTTCGTGAGTCTAAGCTTACCATTTTTCACCCAAAAGAATATAATGTTTTTGTTTCGTGCAAGTTCCTATGTTTTCCATAGCAAAGCTGTATAGCCTGGTGTGAGATGTTCATCATTAGTTCCGACTTTTTCCTTTAAGCATCGCTCAGTGGCTATGAGAAAGTTTTAACCACTTCAGCTTTAAGAATTTTTTTTTTCCATTTATTTATTCATTTATTTATTTATTTTTTTGTTTTTCCCAGTGCAGTCCTCTGTTTTCGATCTACAAAGGGGTGGAATTACTTTTCTTTTCTCGTTGGTGGCATTAAATTAAGTTTAGGTTCAGTCTCTTTGTCCGCTACAAAAGTCTTTCTTTTTGTCGTCTTTGTGTCCGGCGGCAACTCCTTTGGCCTCAGGGCAGCATACCTCTTGAAAAGTGTCGCCCACGGCTTTGGGCCTAGTGCTAGTCGGAATCTATTAGTCCGGCCCAGCGCGTACACTTAGCGCGAGCAAATGGGCGCGAGCGGCGATTTTTGTGATGGATGGGGTCCGTCGAGGGGGCGTTCGAGACGCGTTCGAGGTCTTTTGGGAACCATCTTGGCCTGCGCCTTTCCTCCTAAACCCGCCGAGTCTTCACGAAGAAACGATTGCTGGTTCTAGCTTGATCAAAGAGTCCAAAAAAGAAAAAAATGACGGTAATTCGTACGATGAACCGTGTAGGAGTATAGAGCAGCGTCATGTGACGTCATGTTGGCTATGAGATACCTTCTGGAGGGTATAGCTACAAGGTGCACTACATTAGAATGTAACGGAAAAAACGGCACTTCTAGTCAAGACAGTGCTTTGAGAGCGGTTTCTTATGCTTAAGAGAACGTTGTTTTCTCCAACAACAAAAATCGCGCGTTATAGGCTTAAGAAATCTAATAGCATTGGCTTCAATAAGACGATCTTCCTTTCTCCCTCCAGTGCTCCTTGCAGCTAACCCAGTTACTGGCTCCACCATAGAGTTATACACAATAATACTACGTCGTGTCACTGCCCTATAGCTTTGCACCATCGTACTCAACGTACTGTTGTCCGCAAAGATCTCTTTAAAATATATATATAATTTAAAATTTAATAATAATAATAATAATAATAATAATAAACTTTATTGTAGCCCGTGAAAGTATATGTGATCAGCAAAATCCGGACATAAAAATTGATTGTGCCACAAAGGACGAGGTTTAGGCGCTGGGTCCATTGTTACACCTAACCCCCGAAACATACAATTGCAATGTCAGCAGACAGTAGCAAAAACTAAAAGTAAACAAGAAAATGGGGTAGTGGAGGTTGGGGGAGAGGGGGGTGGGGCAGGGGGAAAAAGAAAGATAAGGGAAGGAAAAGAGTGGGAGAGGGGTGATGACCAAGTTATGAGTTAAACAAGTGACGGAATAATTCAGCTCTGAAAGTTCCAACACTAAGACAAGTATATAGCTTTAGGGGAGATGGGGAAAGGCAGAACCTCATTTAACACAAAACATGCTACAGAAAATTACTATAGTTCATGTGTCTTATGTGAGTTTTTCTTGTTTCTCTTATTTTAAGGAACAAAACCTCTGACGGTGACGCCATCCAGTAGGATGTAAATACACTACTGATCCGGCCCCTAACGAGAGCTACAAATTGTGAGAGAACTATAGTGCTTCCACTTCTCACTTACAGAATTTCTCCCAAGTAAAGACAAAATTTCCCCTTTTTTCCCCTGTGCAAAAAAAAAAAATCTCCTTTTTTACTTCCCTTATTTTTATTTCCTTGCATTACACCACTCATTTGTAACATTTCCTAATTTAAAAACAAAATAAGGGCCCGTTTGGATAAAAACAAAATGTAAGGGCCCGTTTTGATGGCACAGGACCGTGGCCACCTGTTGACGCAAATTGAAAATAAAATTCAATCAACTGCTGATCTCAGTATACAGCAGCGGCTGATGACGTCATATTGGCTACGAGATAGCATCTGGTATAGCTACAAGGGGCACTAGATTAAAATGTAAGGAAAAACAACAGCACTTCTAGTCAAGACATTGCTTTGAGAGCGGATTTCTTAGGCTTAAAAAAAACGTTGTTTTCTCCAACAACAAAAATCGCGCGTTATAGGCTTAAGAAGTCCAGTCTAATAGCATTGGCTTCAGTAAGACGACCTTCTTTTCGCCCTCCAGTGCCCCTTGCAGCTAACCCAGTTACTGGCTCCACCATAGAGTTATATACAATAATACTACGTTATATCACTGCTCTATAGAGCAGCGTCAAGTGACGTCATATTGCTACAAGAGAGATACTTGCAAGGGACACTAGATTGAAATGGTGGGTTAAACAACGGCACTTCTAGTCAAGCCAGTGCTTTGAGAGTGGATTTCGTAGGCTTAAAAAACCGTTGTTTTCTCCAATCCCTTATGCTGCTTAGGTTGTAATTGGAAAATAAAGATTCCACTTGCTTAAAAATGTCAGCAACTGCCAACAAATCGACAAAAATCGCGCGTTTTAGGCCTAAAAAATCCAGTCTAATAGCATTGGCTTCAGTAAGACGCTCTTCTTTTCCCCCACCAGTGCACCTTGCAGCGAACCCAGTAACTGGCTCCACCATAGAGTTATATACAATTAATAAACAAAAACGTATCGTTAAAAGTTAAAAGTAAGGGTCTAAAAGTCAAAACCTGTAAGGAACACGGACAAGTTTTGACTGTAAGGGTCTAGGTGTCAAATTTGGCCAGTAAGACGCTGCTAAGCATTAGACCCTTACTACCCGGTTTTTGAGGAACAGCTGTCCGAGATCGTCCTATAAAGATCCATGAGACGATCCAATGATAGTGGGGGTGTGGGTTTCCTACTTTGCTTTAGGTTGACTTTTTTTTTCCGGATTGGTAACATTGCTGCTATTCCAAGCGAGACAACCTGCTACAAGACTAAGTGTGTACACCCATTCTGTCCGAGTTACTAAGTCATTAATAAATAGACATAAATCGCTGGAAATAATATTAAAGAAAAATGGAAATTAGCCAACAGCGAAAATCACACACTAGAAAGAACGTAGTTCAGTAATCCACCTTTATGCACTTACGTTTCATCGGAGTGCAGCGGAAAAATTAAGGTGCTATGCAAGTGATATAGGGGCGAACTGGGTAGCCGGTTCGAATCCGGATCATGCCACTCCGATGAAACGTAAGTGTATAAAGGTGGCTAATTGAACTACGTTATTTCTAGTGTATGATTTTCGCTGTTGGCTAATTTCCAATTTTCCTTACTAAGTCATTAACATGATCACCGGGTAGTAAGGGTCTAATGCTTAGCAGCGTCTTACTGTCCAAATTTGACACCTAGACCCTTACAGTCAAAACTTGTCCGTGTTCCTTACAGGTTTTGACTTGTAGACCCTTACTGTTAACTTTTAACGATACGTTTTTGTTTATTAATCCGTGTTACTTTGAGAATTGTATAATAAATAGTGTGGTGGTGGATGAGGGGTGGGTTATGTGTGACACCTTTATAATTAATTTGTTGTTTGTTTTGTTGCGCCGCCTTTAAGCTCGGTAAATAGCTATGGCTTTTACTAACCTGGCTATCGCTAGTGTTAACAATAGAAACAAATCCTTTAATCTTCAGTCTATGTCACGCAGCTGGCGTTTCCTAAATGACATTGTTGCATAATAACAATGTTTAAAACAATGTAAAACAATCAATCTGGTCGTTTAGAGCTTCGTAACCCATGAACCACTTGACCAATTAGAAAAGGCCTTATGGAAAGGGCACATCTACGGAGCATACCTTTAAAATGAGCTAAGAACCAGCTTTGTAGGACAAATAGTTTGACCTGTAGAGAGGACAGACGAAAGGTACATCCCCAGAACAAGACCAAGAACAAGACTAAGACCAAGAACAAGACCAAGACCAAGAAGTTGTCTATTTGGCCCCTCTCTGTATCTCTGGTTTGGCTGGACTGAATTTCACAATTTTTGGACTGTAGACAGGCCTTGACTAGTCAAGGCTAGATTCCAAATTTGGTTTAAATATTTTCAATTTTGATGGAGTTATAAGCTCTCAAAGTTGAAAGTTTAACACAGAGATCCTAGGTCGACCCTTACTAACACTGGCTATCGCCAGTGTTAATAATACTACGTCGTGTCACTGCCCTGTAGCATTCCTACCGTTCGCTAGACGTAAAGGATACGGATGGACCGGTAAAAATTAGTAATGCCACAACTTTCATGATTTTAGTCTTAACAAGCCAGCAACAAATGAGAAATAAACAATAAATAAAGAATTTCCCTTTTTCCTTGTTTAATATCTTTTCCCTTTTGAAGAGCATTTTACCCCTAAAAAGGAGAAAATTCCTTATCGAGCAGTGACACGACGTAGTATTATTGTGTATAACTCAATGGTGGAGCCAGTAACTGGGTTAGCTGCAAGGGGCACTGGAGGGGGAAAAGAAGGTCGTCTTACTGAAGCCAATGCTAATAGTCTGGATTTCTTAAGCCTATAACGCGTGATTTTTGTTGTTGGAGAAAACAACGTTTTTTTAAGCCTGAGAAATCCGCTAACAAAGCACTGTCTTGTCTAGAAGTGCCGTTGTTTTCCCTTACCTTTCAATATAGTTCACCTTGTAGCTATGCCTTCCAGATGCAATCTCATGGCCCATATGTGACGCTGCTCTGTAAGTGGAAGCCCTGGCGAGACCATAACTCATCCCAATCATTACACTTATCGGATTTTACTTTTGTGTGGTTGTAGGGGTTTTTGGTTTATGGTCCTAAAGTAAACTTAACCAATTGACAGGTATTATATTGTAGTGCACGAAAAATGTCGAACTGTCGAACCATGTTTTGTCCCGTGCAAGAAGAGTTGCCGAGCACTGATTAGAAATGAAGTTAATTAAATCCCCGTTTCTTCATATTATTGGTGAGGTTTCCGTCCTTCTAATCCATTCCATATCGTCTTCTTCCTGTTTACCTTGCTTGTCTGTTCACTCGATCCTGGTCAACTGGGGGACCTGATGCCCCCTTTCCCTCCACCCCCCAGCGCCCCTACCTCCCCTCAAATATCCCCTATCTCTCTCAACAGTTGCTTTTGCCTTATTTCGTTCCTAGACTGAAGACTCTTAAGTTACATCGAATCAGATACTAATAAAACAGGCCAGCCATTGGAGCAGAGCTGGGCGGCGGAGGAAGAGCAAGGGATTCGGTGACCCGTCCAAATTGTACGGCTTCTATCCCAACTCTTTGATGTTTGCCGACTGAAGAGCACGAAAACAATACGCGCTGGCAAGTAGGTCCCGCGTGAAAATAAAAAAAATTGGTTCTGGAACTTTGGCCTGGTTGATTTCTCCTTTTTCTGGCTCAAAAATTCAAGGTGGGTAAATAGATCAGATGCTTCGAAGCAGAGGCGGGCTCAAGGTAAATTTTACGCTGGGCGAACTGGTTTTTTGCGCTTGGGTGAATCCCCATTTTTTTTATTAAACAGGACGAAAAGCCGACGACTCAGCAAGAGTCAAATAAATACAGATGTAAACATATTTACGTTGCTTCTTGGGCTTATATGTCAGACTGCCTGAGCGGGGAATCGAACCCACGACCCTCCTTTTTATAATAGGTTTTTTTTAAACACGATTTCTAGTTCAGGCAGTCGTTACTGTTTGGACGGTTTGTTATTTACGGAGAATTAACCACCACCACACTTTTGCCACACTTTTGCAAGAATTGACCGGTGTAAGCGATTTAGATAGATCATTCAAAAGCACCAGCGGACCTTTATGTAAAAAAAAAAATTGCACAGTCATTGACAACATTAGCAAAGAAACCTTCACTCGTGCCGTTGATAATTTTTTGGTCCTTCTCTGTGAATGGGAAAAACAAAAGGAAGGCCAACTGCACACGTTCTTCACTACAAATCATTAAAACATGTGTACCGAAATAGACCGAAATTTTAATCTTTAAGTGAATAATACTTTTTTTGTTAATTGGGATTAAACTGTACAAATCATTAACTGAACAAAAAACGGCCTTGTAAAAAAAAAAGTTAGAGCTCGTATCCCCACGGAACTCACAGCTGTGAAGGTACCCAAATAAAAACGGATTAGAGTTCGCTCGAATGAAACGAATTGCGAAAAATTGCGGAATGCAAAAAATGTGAAAAGAAAATGAAAAATGGGAAAAAATGAAAATTGGTTTTCGAAAAATGTGAAAAAAAAAATGTAGGAACCTTATGCAAAAAAATGTGAAAAAAATGAATAGTAGGTAAGTGAAATGTAAAAAATAGAAAATTTGGTACGGTATGCGAAAAGTGGAGGAAAAAAATGAAAAGTTCGAATAATGTGGAAAAAATGTTAAGTAGGTTTTCGAATAATGTGCGAAAAACAAAAAGTAGGGTTTCGAAAAATGTGCAAAAGTTGAAGGTAGGTATGTGAAAAAAATGAAAATTAGGTTTGGAAAAAATGAAAAGAAAATGAATCAATAAAAAAGTAGGTATGAGAAAATGTTAAAAATGAAAAGCAGGTATGCAAAAAATGTGTGAAAAATGAAAAGTATGTTTTCGAATAATGTGGAAAAAATGATAAGTAGGTTTTCGAGTAATGTGAAAAAACGAAAAGTAGGTTTTCGAAAAACGTGAAAAAAAAGTTGAAAGTAGGTATGTGAAAAAAAATGAAATGTAGGTTTGCGAAAAATGTGAAAAAAAGAAAGGTGTGTTCTCGAATAATGGGTGTAAAAATGAAACGTAGATTTTTAAAAAATGTAAAAAAAAAAAATGAAAACTACGTATACGAAAAAACGTGAAAAAAAAAAGCAGGCACCCCCAGCAGCATCCCTGCATAAGTAAAATC
>JAHWFP010212507.1:0-16825 GCA_023313725.1 Lithobius niger | reverse complement strand
TTTTTTTTAATCGATTCTAAATTATGGTCGTTTACCCATAATTTACTTGTGATCGGAGTTTATGAAATCAAAAGCAGTAAAAATGGATGGGATTTATGGTAACACATCGCTGAATAAAAATTGTAAGATACTTGCGTAAAAAAATGATAAAGCACAGTGGTAAAATTAGAAATACTGCCTGTCAAACTGTCAAAGATGTCATCCATTTTTTAGCGGTGTAATAGTACAGGTTGGTCCATAAAAAACTCAATCTCCAAATTGTTAAGTCCAAACTTTTTTGTTAGCACCCTCCTGAACCGTAAAGGACCAGACGGTGTCTAATAGAACGGGTAGTTTTGAAAGTCTCTTCACGGTTCTGGAGGGTGCTAGCAGAAAAATTTTGCTGTTGCGTTTTTTACGGACAACCCTGTATATCCGAGCAGAATTACTCGGCCTCGCTCGGGTGGCGTAATTTTGCCCATAATCTAATATTTACCCTTAAATTCCTACGAAGAGAAGTGATACGGCAGCCCTCGGATGCTACGACTGGTGTTTGCTTAAAATAAACATCAGTGGTAACAGATGCCTCCTTCCTCCCCCCCCCCCACCCCCCAAAATCCGTTTAGTTCTCATAGCGTTACAATGAGAACGGAACAGCAGGGCTAAAAGTCACACTAACCAACAACAATTTCTCCCTCCCTCTCAATTCTAATTTCTCTTTAGTCGCCAATTTTTTTCGGTATGCTATCGTATTAATTTTAGTACTGTAGCCTATAAGGTCTCTAGTCGTAAGGACAGATGTTGTGTTGTACTCTGAAAAGAGATGCTGCTAGTTTGGCGTGTGTGTTACTTTTGTTTTCATGCCAGTTTCGTTTTTGAGAAGCGAAAGCAACCGTCGCGTAGTGACATAAGGTGGGCGATTTTCGATGCTATTACTTCGCCACACAGTTTTGCTGCGTCACCTTGGTTTGTCGAATAGGACTGGAATTCCTTAAAAAATGAAACTGTCTCTGCACGGTCACTTGGTATTTTTAGGCGGCTGCTTGATCTTGAAGTTTTGACCCCCGCCCCCTCCTTCCTGGTCAGACCTGCCTTTGTGACTTGAATTGTGTTTTGTTTTGCCTATGTTAAATTGTGGGTTGTATATTTATATTCTTTAGGAAAGCTGTAAGCGGTACTAATAACCCTTGCTTGACCTGTTTTGCATGTGCAAACGAAGTTATTATTATTATTATTATTATTATTAAACCGGGCAAATCCTTGTCCTCATAGAAGAAAAAAGCGGAATTTGTCGAATTAACGTCCTTTCAAATTGCTGAGGTTATTCGGGACGGAGAGGGACTATTTTGCTATTAAATATCTAGGACCTTTCACATGCCAAAATCGACGTGAACACGAGTACATTTTTGAGACCTTTCTCTTCCCTAAGGCACACGGTTAAGCTGTGTCCAGGGCTTACCCAGGGACCTTTGGAATAATTATGAGGTTGGGCTAGCCGTTGAGCCACCCTGACCAAAATTTCTCAAAGAGTATTCTATGAGAACTAGCACCCCCAGCATAACATATGCCCGGCTAGCTGGTTCCCACATGTGCCATCGAAGTACTTTACTGGGAAGCATGAAGTGAAAAGGGCCGTCGATTCATCCCTGCAGCCCCCCATGACCCCTGTTCTTCTCCCCCCTCCCCGACACCCTGTCTGCCCCCCCCCCCGCCCATCCGTGCACCCCCTCCCTTGAAACTCCTGGTTGTTGGTGTTCTTATGAAAGAAAATAGCGTTTTCAATGGAGGGCACCATTCTTATTGTCAGTTTAGCTGAATTGCCTGTTTCTTCGTTTTGGTACCAAGCGCGATAAGCCTACAACAACGATCGTGCATACAGTGATTGTTACCCAACCAACTTTGAAAATGTTGAACTCGGCTCTAATAATTAGCATTACTGAAGCAATGTTTCGTTTGTTACTGATTGTTACAGGCACATCCGTTCACATTGTCGGCCGCTTGCTCTTCTTGTTTGCTGCCGTGCCAAGAATGAACCTGCTCACCCTCTCTCATTGTAGTGCATGGTGCTTGCATGTCATTCCAACTTTGCTTGCATCTCATCCCAAGTGAGCGTATTATATTACACTAGCTGACCCCAGCGTAATACGCCGTTCTAGCAAGCAGCCCTCCCTCGCACTCTGTTTCTGTCCTTGCCCTCCCGCCCGCTGGTGACCACTCATTGGTTATGCAGTTAGGTATTGTCCTCCTCTAAACCTGCTACCCCCCCCCCCTCCCCGCATTCCACCCATTGCGCTATCTGATTATCCCCCTCCCTGCTTGCCCTCTCTGCTCCCCCCCCCCTTGGAAACCCTGGTGTTAATAGCGTTTTCAATGGAGGACGCCGCTGTTATTTTAGTGTGGCTGAATTGCCTGTTTCTCTGTTTTCAAAACCAAGAACGATAAGCCCGCAACAACGATCGTGCATGCAGTAATTGTTACTCAACCAACTTTGAAACTATTCAACTGGGCTGTTTAGCAGCCAGCCAGCACTACTGAAGCAATATTTCGTTTGTTACTGATTATCGACCTCGGCTTCTTTCATTTTAGTGCATGCTGATTATTTTGCTAAGTGCATCCCAACGAAGCGTGTTATATGTATAGATAGGTAATAAATATAACGGTTATATAATTTTTACCCAATCTGGCGCAATTTTTTTTATAAATATTGGATAGACTTGACCCAATATGGAGAAGGTAAATACTGGCTTAACGCTGGCTTAAGCCTTCGCCCGTTTTTTTCGATGTAGTTAAGACTGATGAAACTCATCGAAATAACCATCATCACAACACTAATGGAAGTTGAAAGTTTTTCTGGCAGATCGGTTCGTGTGTGTGTGTCCGTTGCAGAGTGAGTTTGTCAGTTGGAGACAAGTGAGATTAGCGGTCGGCCGCCTTTCTAATCGCCTTAGATTTATTTCTACGTTAGCAGACGGAAGCTTAAGAGAGTCCCCGTCAAAAACAAGTCTTTTTGCTGAGTGCTGTTAATAACGAAAATCCAGCAACTTGATTGCTTTCTGTAGTCTTGGCCAGAGCAAGGCCGTCAAAACTGACAGGTAGCATTAAGAGCGTAACTCGTTGCTGAAATGCAACAGTTAACCCCCTCCCTCCCATCGAGACAATGGACTCGACTAAAAATGGCCCGGGAAGGGGGGGGGGGCGGAAGGGCCTTAACGTTATGGAATTATTTAATACTTAAGTGAAATCCCAGCTACGCTGACTGTTTCATAAAAAACCAGTGTGACATGGGTAGGGTGGTGTTAGATGCATCGTTTGCAACATGGGATGGTTTCTCTCTCATGTGTTTGTCGCCGAAGGCGTATCCCATCTGTGTATTTTTACGCACACTAGCTAAAAACGCTGATTTTCGTTCGCTTCGCTCACTCAGTCAGCACGCTCACCCATGTGAGCATCCTATATAAGATCTTGTAAGATTTTTTAAGTTCTTACAGGGGTCCTGTAAAATCTTGGTACAAGATCCTGTAGGATCCTGCCAGATCCTGCAAGATCCTGTAGAATCCTGTATCAAAATTGAAGCCCAAAAATCACTGGTACCACGACGTTTCGCGGATGGTTATGCCCCGTCATCAAGTTAGGAAATTTCAGTTCAGAGGCCACTTACAAAAATGATTGTAGGGATTGATCCAGTGTTATTAGTGTTAACCCCATTCCCATGTGAGCATCCTATATAAGATCTTGTAAGATCCTTAAATTCTTACAGAGGTCCTGTAAGATCTTGGTACAAGATCCTGTAGGATCCTGCCAGATCCTGCAAGATCCTGTAGGTGTGTTTTGTTTTGGCTTTTAGGAGCACGAACCCATACTAGGTTATCTGCTCCACGGCGATAAGAGGGACAATTTAGCTGGAGAAATCCTATTCCCGGCAATATTGAACGACAACGTCACTACAGCACTTGGGTGCGGTACTTCAATAACTGCATTCTTCCTTCGACCTGCCTCTTCAATGTTGTACCAATAATCACTTAATTTCTGAACAACAATAATGAAATCCTTTGCGTTTCCTTGCCAACAGCAGCGTACACAGACCACCAAGAAGGCAGAGGCAACTTTTGTAAAAGGGCACGCTCAATTTTTTTCTGGGGACTAATTTTTTTGGCTCGTCGGTCTTTTTTTTTTACCCTTTTTAATTTGACGTGTCACACGTCGAATTAATGTGGTTGTGCCAAAAAAAGGGATTTCACAGATTTAGTAATTAGAGAAAAAAAAGTGTTAACCTCGAACGAGGTCTTTCAACGCGAAACCGTCGTCCATAGTATACACTGTGTTGTGACGTCAGCGTTACACGTGTGCTCTTCACAAATTTGAGCGAAAAACGGCAGTGGCGGTGTTGAAAAACTTCGGGGAAATGTGGGTCGAGGTTCTGTTAGAGGCTAGACTTGAGAACGCACGGAAAACTTCAGGGTCGTTCGGGTTTGTGACGTCAACGCTCTGACTATTTATATCCGTTAAAACCAAATTTTATCATATTAATTTGCATTACAGACAAATTTCAAGACATACGCTAGTGTGTCGCCTGCCAAGCTAAAACGATCACATCCAGGTAAAATATATATATGAGCATGACGACCACTAGACACGTTGTATCTTTACAGCAAAGGCAGTTTGGCTGTTTTCAGCCATCTGTGGATAAATAACAATGCGACGGAAAAGGCTTAAATTTGTTTGATCGGGAGACTTTGGTCGCCTGACAACATAAAAGTCACTGTTAGTGACACAGCTTAACGTTTTCTTGTTGAAAAACGAAGGTGATTGCTGTCTTCAAAATCTAACGAAACCCAAAAAACAAGAGAAGAAAAAGAAATGGACCAGAAAACTAGATTGGTGTTTCCATCTCATAATTGCTAAGAAAAAAAAATGGATTTCATCAATTTGGACCAAAAAGATCTGATATCTACCCCAAAACAAAACTTGTTAAGGATTCCCGCCAAGCTTTTCGGCCGTGTGAAGTCGTGATATCAAACGCCAAGCTTTTTCGCCAAGCTAATCCCACCGACTAATACTTCAAACGTTAAATGAAATAACTGAAAATGGCGCAGTAAGCAATTTTTATATATTTCATTTAACCTTCGGACTATTACTCGGTGGGATTAGCTTGGTGTTTGATATCACGACTTCACACGGTCGAAACGCTTGAGGGAACCCTTAACAAGTTTTGTTTTGGGGTAGATAATTATTTACGGTGCCATTTTAAGAAATTTCATTAATTAATTAATTTTCCTTGCAATACCAAATTATTACATGGGGTTTGGGGGTTGGGGGGTTTTGGAGGCGAAACTGCGTTGTACTTATGGTCCTTGTTGTACTTACTTTCCTTGTATTATTTCCAGCGATTTATGTCTATTTATTTGTACTTATGGCAGTCGGCCGGGAGAGAAGGGGGAATAAACCGCGCCAACTGTTATGAACTTCAGGGGAACATACTTTGTTTTGTGGGAGTACAGAGAAGTATGGAAGTAGTACATCTAGCAAAGTTTATGTTGTGTGGATGAACATTTTTTGGGGTAAAAAAAAAACACAATTGGAAAAGTGCGATGGAGTGGATAAGTCGGTACTTAGAAGTGGCAGCGTTTGTTTAGCCTTAAATGTCGCTAAGTTGTGTGTAAGACTAGCGTGCGTGCAGGGGGGGGGGGTTATTTTATGTTTTTTTTTTTTTAAACGTGATTGTTCAAATATAACTGGATTTGCAGTAAATCCAGCATATAACAAAACCTGAGCAGCAAAGCTTAAACAAAAGCTAGCTATACATGAAATTGTGGCGTGACATTTTCGTGTCTTATTTTATCGTCGGCTAATACACCAAACAAGAGTAAATAAATTTAAATTAATCAGCCTTACATATTCTCAGTGCAGTACGACCCCCATCTCCCCCCCCCTCCCCTCCTTATTTAATGCTGGATTTACTGCAAAGTAAGGTGTTCGCAGATTTAAAACGTGTTAAAGACTGATGAAAAGAAGATCCACAACGCTGTCTCCAATGCAACACATCCTGGTTGTTTGGAATCGCTTCGTTCCATTCCTTTTTGTCGACAGTATACTTGATGATGCCCTAAACCATGCGCAATGGCTGTTTGCCGTGACGTCACCATGAGTTAGCCAATGGCGAACGAGAACAACGGCTGTTTGACCGTCCGATTGGACTAGCCCAGTCATGTGATATGCACGTCACAGCAAACAGCCATGGCGTGTGGTATAGTAGCTAAGACACACATGCAAGCTTTGTATCGTTTAATGCCGCAGACCTGAAAAGCGTACAACATAAAGCACAAGCGTTTAGTTTGCAGCGGTTTATGAAGCCCAAGCTGAAAAAACATGTGCGACGAAAATGTTTTTAAAAAAACCAAAACAGTAGTCATTTACGACATACTCTACAACGCATATACTTTTCTGAAAGTATGTTTATCTAACAGTTCTGTCACTGCATACATTGGGGCCCGGTGCAGGTTTGAAGTCGATTGGCTTGGACTTGTTGTATGTACATGTTGGGGGAGAGGGGGGCGGTTTACTCAACTTGAAACCATTTAGGTTTCAAAGAAACGATAAAGTTTGTGTGGAATCTATATACTTATTTGCCTTTAAGTAGGGGAATAAGACGCTAACAACCGAGGGGGGGGGGGGTTGCCGAGGGTTGGGGGGAAACAGGAGGGCATTTTAAGTCATGCTACCCACTTCAGTATTTCGCTCGCACATGCGCAGATGATTTGCATGGTTTAAATTTTTTTAAGTTGTCAACCCCCCCCCCCCCCCCCCACCCTCAACCCTCCCTACATGTACAGCAAATCCAAGCCAATCCACTTTACACCTGCACGGTGCGCCATTGCATAGCAGTACGTGATGGACGAAAAATTAAAAAATTCCGTTATTTTCTGCAAATTATAGCTGTCGTATACGCTGACTGACTGCAAAACAACGCTATAGCAAATGTCCTCCCTCCTCCTTTACCGTCCTACAACCAACCATACCATGAGTCAACGAGGTTAGCAGTCGTGTCAATGGCAAGCTGGTTGGCTTCCCTGCTAAAACGGTAGGCTAATATAAAGAGACCAATCCTAAACTAGATAGCCGGGCGTAACGTAACTGTTTTATACGCTTACTTTTAGGGAGGCCTATGCACACATGCGTTTTTTTAACGCGCGTTGACGCTGTGTTGCCGCTGCGTTGACGTAACGAATCAATGCACACATGCGTTTTTTTTTAGCGCGCGGTGACGCTGCGTTGACGCTAGCAATCAATGCACACATGACCGACGGTGAACCGCCAATACGCATTCGGGCGCAACCCCATGTTGCTTACCCCCGTGTACAAAAAGTTATATTTTGAAACCAATGAGACGATATTGCCTTTTTAGCCTACCTCGTGTACAAAAAATGTATATTCAAGCCAATGCGCCGATATTTGGTACATTAATATACTGACTTAAGACGTACCAGGGGAAAATGTTATACATCCTTTGCAGATTAACTAAAAAATTCGGATAAGTTCTTTAATTACTTCCCAATGAGTCTTCAATCTTTTTTGCAGCAACATTTCATATTTCAAGGTAGCGTCTTTAAATATGTACATACTTCCCCAATAAACAATTCCATGCCTATTTCTTTGAAATTGGACGCCATTTTCGGTAACGCTTTTGCGATAAACGACGGATGTGTGCTATGCACCGCTCAAGTCACACAAGGTACTCAGAGACGTATAGGTGCGTTTTTTTTTTAACGCTGCGTTGACGGGGGAAAGTGCGGTGCAAAACGAGCGCACGAGCGACGTGCGGTTACGCAACGTCGACGCAGGTATGTGTGCAGTAGCAAACAGATGTCACGTAAACCAAACCGCAAATGCGGTAACGCAGTGTCAACGCGCGTTGAAAAAACACGCATGTGTGTACCGGTACTTATTGTCACAATTATACGATCGCAAGCATTTACTTAAGTTATATCGGAGATGGCTAATTCTGGTAGCCATGTTACCTAGGCAACGCCATCTACGCCATCTCGATTAAATTCTAGCTGCAAGAATGTAAATCCTTCTTAACGCTTGCTGTAGTGGCTTCCACGGCCGGGCAGCTTACCGTCACGTTACTAACGATAATCTCTGCTTTTTGTGGAAGCATTGGTAGCGGTACAGGAAAATTAATAGCAGATGACTAAAATTTAAAATGAATTGTATAATGAATTGGAGAAATAAGTTGTCCAGATGATGAAATATTAATTGATGAGTTGTGATGTGCATTGAGGGTTCAGGACTCATCTAAATTCTGGGTAGGGACTGTATCCTGCCTACCCAGAAGAACTGCCACTTGCTGCTTATGTTTAAGTTTGTGTTCATAATGTGTTGTATTTTAACCACATTCCTTATCTGCGGCACTATAGGGCAGTGACCCAACGTTGTATTATTGTATACTAGCGGAGTCTCTCGCTTCGCTCGCTCATTCCGCGTCGTCTCGCTCCCCCCCCCCCCTTCCCCTCATTTAATTTGCCGTTCGGTGGGTAGATGGCATCGTATGTTCGCGCTGCTGGCCGTTGCTTTCCGGGCGCAGCTACTATCTCAGCGGGGCTTGGCTGCTACTCTTTTAATTTGCCGTTCCGTCGGTAGATGGCGGAGATGGCATCGTATGTCCTGATTGCTGCTGCGCTGCAGATGGCTGCTGATGGCTGCTGCGCCGCAGATGTGTTGCGGCTCTTGTGTAATTATATATATAGATAACTCTATGCTGGAGCCAGTATCTGAGATAGCTGCAAGGGTCACTGGAGGGGCAAAAGAAGGGCGTCTTACTGAAGACAATGCTGTTAAGCGTGGATTTCTTAGGCTTATAACGCGCGATTTTTGTCGATTTGTTGGCAGTTGCTGGCATTTTTAAGCAAGTGGAATCTTTATTTTTCAATTACAACCTAGCAGCATAAGAGATTGGAGAAAACAACATATTTTTAAGCTTATGAAATCCGCTCTCAAAGCGCTGCCTTGACTAGAAGTGCCGTTGTTTAACCCTCCATTTTAATCTAGTGCCCCTTGCTGCTATCTCTCTTGTAGCCAATATGACGTCACATGACGCTGCTCTATACCGATGGGTGAGACCAAAATTGATATCCCGTACAACATTCTGATTTCGGATTTGCAAATCCGCACGAAATCTGCAAATTATTAGAAATCTAGAATTCCGTGCAAGTCTGTACAAATCCATACCAATAAAATAAAATCCATGCAAATCTCTGCGAAATCCATAAAACTGTAAATCGACAAATCCACGCAAGTCAATTCAGAAATCCATGAAAATCAACTAAAATCCGTGCAAATCTCTGTGCAAGTCAGTCTACCAATCTGAAAATCCGGTAAACCATGCAAATCGGTGGAAATCTGTGCAAATCAGTGTAAATCTGTGCAAATATTCACAATTCCGAAAATCACGTGAAATCTTCAAATCTAGGTTAGTGGTTTAGAAATACACTGGATTTGCAAATATAGTACGCTATTTTTGGGTTTGTTGAGCCCATTCGCAATATACTTTGAAGGCACTGAGCACTGACAGTGCAAATCACAGTGTACCAGCTAAGCCTCATGTGTACTGGCTTTATCTATATACTCATGTGTCAGGCAGAGTGTGTGTTGTCAGTACTGCTAGAACACAAGTCGTTTAGAGGCTCAGCTGGCACACAGTGATATGTACTGTCTTAAGAGTGCATATCAACACAGATATTTTGTAAAATAAAAACAGAGGCAAACAGAGGCCATATAGTGAATATCAGTGGTACGAATATTGTTCACAGAGAATCAACAGAAAAACTTAGATACCAGTTAGAAGCATGTACAATTGCAGCTAATAGGCTTAGAACTATGAACACAATAAAAAATTTTGCTCATATGGAGAAGTTTATAGTAAACTTCCCATGGTGGAAAAATAAAGGTCAGTGGAGTGTGTGCAATGATCTCCAAGATGGCGGCATGTCAGGCCGCGTTTGTAAAATCGTGTGCGTTTTAATCCATTTTCTCCAGCTTTTTGTAAGTATTGTTGGGTTTTTTAGGCTGTCAGGTGCGAGTGTTTGTGGTTTTTAGTAAATATCATTGATTTTATCCTGTAGGTGAGCAAGAAAGTAACACAACTTTAAAAAATTAAAATTTATTGTGCATTTGATGAATTTGTGGAGTCCTCACTGCGTCCAGGAGCAGCTTACGTTTAACAATCTTCTCAGCTTCACAAGATAATCTGATTTTTGAAGATGCAAACCTATTTACGTTGCCTTTTGGACTTATATGTCAGACTGCCTGGGCGGGGAATTGAACCTACGACCTTTGAAACCAAAGGCCGAGGTCCTACCGCTGACCCACACGAAAATGTGTTTATTTTAAAACAAGTGTTTTTATTTTGCCATGAATTTTTATCGTAAAAGGCCATACTTCGCACAGTTTCCGTGCCGTAATAGGCCTACACAGCTTTAATTGAAATTGACCAATATTGTTCTTATTTAAGCAATGTAGTGCCATATTTTGGAGGGTTCTTGTTTGGTCCCCACATCTAGTCAAGGACATTGCTCTTGTCGAGTCGGTGCAGCGCTGTTTCTCCAAGTATGATCCACCTCGCCTAGGCTGCGTGAGTTAGTGTGATCGAGGATAGACCTTAAAGGCGGACTCACTTGAGCTGCTAAGTCCGAAGGGAGGTCTTTGTGTCCCGTAATAATTATTGATCTGTTGGATGGTGCATGTGATTTTGACCGTCTGCTCTCGTTTCTTTTACGTTCGGGTCAATTTGAGAAGTCTCACGTTCAAACCGTTTATTCACCCGGCTCAAACTGCACAAAGTTTTTCTTCTCGAACCGAGTGGTGAACGTTTGAACGCTTTATTAAGCGAGGCTGTTACGGCTACTTCGGCGTCTTTTTTCAAGGAAATCCTTGCGGGGACGAATCTTGTCTGATGGGCTGCAAGGAGTTTGACTGGGCGGTTATGTTGATGTGGTGAGCAAACGATGGTGAAAGATTGAAAGTTATTTAGAGCAGATTCATTGCTTATAGATGTTTTAATGGTCAGTAATTTAGATGTTGCACTCGCCTGCCACGACACAAATCCTTGCTTTAAACTAATGTAATGTGGGTGAATAGTGGTGAATTGTTTGGGGCATGATGTTACTTAAGTGGGGACAATTGGGGGAATTTGGGGAATAATTTCTAGTGAATGATCGAAAATAAACAACTTACGATGGCTGCAGTCAGATTGGAATGAAGGAGGGGTTGGAACTACATTGTTGCCTAACAGATAACCTATTACAATTGTCGGCTAGGCAGTGCACGAGTTACAGTGTTGTTACAACAGAATTGGAATACATATATTGTTACAAGATAATACAATTGTAGAATGCTTGGAAAGGAGGCAGATTGAGGCAGAATTATGGTGCAGTTGCAATTAGCAACAGCACGAGAGCGTCCAACATTGACGACAAGGGAGAAACGAATATGGTTTCAGCAAGCGAAAGACCAGAAACGTCTGCTCCTTTGGGGCTAGAATGGTTGACACCCAGGCCTAGGAAAATTTTTACCACTTGATCATTTAATATCAATTAGCTCTCACCTACGAAGATCTCCAGACAGACTGTTTCGCCCTTGTTTGGGCTCGTCAGTAGAGAATACTTTGTGGATGAGAGCTAGGCTAGGCTTGCTAGGGCAAATGACAATGGCGAAACGAATACGGTTACAGCAAGCGAAATAACATAAACGTCTGCTTGTTTGGGGATCCATTCTACTGAATGGTTGACACCCAGGCCTAGGAAAATTTTTACCAATTGATCATTTAATATCAATTCGTTCTGGTGCCGTTTATCTACGAAAATGGTGATAATGTACGTAAGTGAGTGACGGTAACCGCTGGCACCTTATCGAGGTGAAATAGCTTAGAAAATTAGTCACCAAAATACGTGGGGGTCAATTGGAACCACCACTGCTCTCAACCAGCACCTCAATAATGGAACCAGTTGAGGTGCCATTTGTCTACCAAAAGGGTGACAATTTATGTAAATGAGTGACGGTGAACACTGACACCTATCAAGGTGAAAAAGCTAAGAAAATTAGGCACCAAAACACGTGGGGGTCAATTGGTACCACCACTGGTCTCAATCAGCACCTCAATAGCGGAGCCAGTTGAGGTGCCTTTTTTCTACCAAAATGGTGACAAATTATATAAGTTTGTGACGGTGAAGAATGGCACCTTCCAAGGTGACTAAATCCGGAAGATTAGGCACCAAATCAAGTTGTGGCCAATTGGTACCATCACTGGTGTGAACTGGTACCTTAATTAGGGAGCCAGCTAAGGTGCCATCTGTCAACGCAAATGGTGACAATTTATGTGCAATCACGAGAGTGAACACTGGCATCTTGCAACGTGACAATACCATGGAGAAAGGAACCATACAGCGATCTGGCCAACTGGTACCATAGCTAATTTCAAGTTTCACCCGGAATGGTGAAAAAAATGGGTACCATTTGTCATTTTAAGTGGGTGACCAAAGGGGTAAAAAAGGTGCAGAAAGACGGGGTGAAAACTGGCACTTCACACCAAAGGTGAAACTAGTTGCCATTGCGCACGCATCCGGTTCCTTTAGGCATCCCCATGTTCGCTTAGAGAAAAAAGTACATTTTAGTGGCAGTGACAATTGTTACCATAAAGGGTGAAATATTGAACAACAAAACGTATTTTTCACCTTTGATACACGATGTTCACCCAATGGCACTCCGAACTCACCTTCACTGGTAGTTTTGCCACTTCACACCCACAAGGTACCGAGCGACACCTAAGTCAACCCATTTGATGATTTCACCCCAGTGGGACCCTTTGTCACCACCATATTGTCACCCAACAGGGCACGCTGAAGTACCACTTGGCCACTCATTGTCACCTTTTGTTTTTACAGTGTACTTTTAAGGAAATTGACGATTAGTAGCGGTTTCTCATGTTGTAATGTTTAGCCGCAGCGAGCGCGGCAGCTTTAGGGAGGCGAAAAAGTTATTCGCAAAACGTGATTCGGTGAAACGAAAATTCCCTTTCCCCAAAAATTAAGATTCTGTGGAGTAGGATTCGGCAAAACAGGATTCGGCGACACGGAACGCCGAAAATTTCTTCGTTCCCCACCATCGATGGTGATTTCCCGTTTCGCAGAATCCCATTTCGCAGAATCCCGTTTCACAGAAAATAAAATAGATTAAGATTTTGCTGCGATACGGGAATTCGCGTTTTTGCATAACACCATTACGGCAAATCAAAATTTTCTTTAAAAATTAAAGTGGAGAAGTTAAAGATGAAATCCTGATTGAAAGGAATTTATGATTTGTTGCGGTTTGTGAGGTTATATGATTAGCCGCAGCGAGCGCGGCAGCGCGAGCTAGGTACGTAATTTGGAAAATAAAATTATTCTGCGAAGCGGGATTGTGGGAAACGGGAATTCCCGTCTCGTAGAAAAATCTTAACCCGTTTTATTTCCTGCGAAACGGGACATGACCTCCTTGACGGTCCCGGATTCTTCGCCCCCCCTCTCCCCCCACCCCATTTACAAATATTGACTCGTCACTTGGTTCCATTCGTCACACGTTACTCAATTGTTAACATAGGACCACTTTCTAAAAATGGCGTCAACAAAAGGGTACATTAACGTGTTGTTGTTGTTGTCGCGTTAGCCAGTAGTAACAAACACCGAACAGCGGGCAAGGCGGCGGGGAGCGCATCTGTCTCCCAACGGCGGCTTGGGCTTCGCTCTGGGAAAACTAAAACCGTTCTTCTTGCACTCACGATTAATCCAGAGTAAAAAGGCACCCAGATTAGACCCCCATCCACAGTAATTCCAGTTAGACTAAGCTCGCACCCATCGTTTCACGGGTTTGATCAGTAACAAAATCAAGACGACCCACTCCCTCTGGTGGCCGAATAATTAACGCTGACCGTCCAAATACCCCCGGGATGGTGAAGGAAGTGCTTCGCTCCTTGGATTGACCAATGGGAGAAGAGATGGAGTGGAGAAGGCACAAACCAACCCCCTTCCGCTTTCCCCTACCGTCCCTGGGAGAGCTTCAAATTTTCATGCGTTCAACGTCTCCTGAATAAGAAATCAGGTGTAGCCGTAATGGAACTAACTAGCTGAAATGGGGGTACAAGTGGGGGCTAACTTATTGTAAACAGGCGCCGTCCTCGCCGTTCGTTTTGTTTCGTTGAACCGTTGTGTTGGTGATGGTTCTCCACCTCTCGTACCCAGGCACACTCCCAGAATTCCCTGGGACGGACGACAGAGACAATTAGGAGTGAGTCTGCCATGGGAAAAACGAAATACATAAAATTTCTAGTGAGAAATGTCTTATTCGTTTAGCATTTCTGTAATGCAATAACGAAATATTTTAAATATTTCGTTATTCGCATTACAGAAATGCCTTAATATAAAAAACTTCTGTGTAAGATGAATAAGGTATTTCTCCCTAGATTTTTAAAATTTCATCTTACACAGAAGTTCTTTATATTAAGGCATTTCTGTAATGCGAATAACGAAATATTTAAAATTTCTAGGGAAAAATGTCTTATTATCTTATACTGAAGTTCTTTATAGTACAGAGGCATTTTTGTAACGCGATAACGAAATATTTTAAATTTCTAGGGAAAAATGCCTTATTATCTTATAGAGAAGTTCTTTATGTAGAGTCATTTCTGTAATGCGATAACGAAATATTTAAAATTTCTAGGGTGAAATACTTTATTCATCTTACACAGATGTGCTTTATATAGAGGCATTTCTGTAATCCGAATAACGGAATATTTATAATTTCTAGGGAGAAATGCTTTATTGATCTTTACCGAAGTTCTTTATAGTATAGAAGCATTTCTGCCATGCGAATAACGAAACATTTAAAATTTCCAAGGAAAAATGCCTTATCTTGTAAAGAAGTTCTTTATACAGAGGCAATTCTGCAATGCGATAAACGAAATAGTTAGCATTTGTAGGAAGATACCCTTATTTGGAAGCTAAATCGAGAGTCTACTGTAATTTGCTTTTTCGGCATTGTCATTTTTTGGCCTTGAAGTATTCCGATCTAAGTCGTTGAAATCTACAGCGCACTTTCTGTAGCCAAGAACTGGTTAGGTTTAGAAGTTTTTAACTGCCAAAACTATCAAACGTGCCACGGAGACAATTATTAGTTCAGCTGTAGATGTAACTGTAGGGCGCCATGGGTTCTATTTCTGATTCTCTGACCACTCTGGGCCTTAGGGGAAAGTTACTTTGCATACTTTATCTAGTTTTGCCCTTTTAAGCACCTTTACTATTGAGTACTCGCTAATGCCACTTATATAAAACACTCACGCAAATGTGTTAGCCTTGTGGCACCATTCAGTAGACTGTTACATAAACAATTTAGGCTTAATTACGTGAAAATATAGGCCTAATTACATGTAGCGCCATTCAATGTGGCACAAACCGTGTAGTTACATAATAATAATGAAAAATAATAGAATTAAGTTATGTCGGCCATTATGCTTAGAGCTTTTTGAAGTCCCAAGCGGCAAAATAACACACACAAAAATTTGACGTAATTACTCGTAAATTTGGCTTAAATACATTGGCGCCATGCAGTGGATTGAGTTTCATAAACAAAATTCGGCTTAGTATGCGCCAGCACAGGCCTAATTACAAGTGGTGCCATTCAGTAGACTCTTTGAGTTACGGTACATAAATAATTTAGGGTTAATTACACGCTAATAGTGACCTAATTACACGTGACACCAGTCAGTAGACTGTTTGAGTTACATAATAATATAAATAAAAAAAAGGTGTCGGCCGGCAGTATGCTTGAGAGCTTCTTGAAGGCTTAAATGGCAGGATACATATAAACAAAATTAGGCTTATTTACACACAGATAGGCCTAATTACATGTGGTACCATTCAGGAGACTGTTTGGTGAGTTACATAAACAATTTAAGCTTAATTGCATGCTAATATAGACCTAGTTACATGTGGCACCATTCAGTAGACTGTTTGGTGAGTTACATAAACAATTTAAGCTGTTAATTGCATGCTAATATAGACCTAATTACGTGTGGCACCATTCAGTAGACTGTTTGGTGGGTTACATAAACAATTTAAGCTTAATTGCATGCTAATGTAGACATAATTGCATGTGGTACCATTCAGTAGACTGTTTGGTGAGTTACATAAACAATTTAAGCTTAATTGCATGCTAATGTAGACCTAATTACATGTGGTACCATTCAGTATCTGTTTGGTGAGTTACATAAACAATTTAAGCTTAATTGCATGCTAATATAGACCTAAATACATGTGGCACCATTCAGTAGACTATTTGAGTTACACAGTTATAACAAAAAAATACTAAAAGGTGCCGGCCAGTAAGTTTCAGAGCTTCTTGAAGGCCCAAGTGGCAGGATACATATATACAAAATTATAAGGCTTAGTTACACACAGATAAGCCTAATTACATGTAGCGCCATTCCGTGAACTGTTTGAGTTACATAAACAGTTTTAACTTAATTGCACGCTAATACAAAGCTAATCACATGTGGCACCATTTCAGTAGATTGTTTGGGTTACATAGTAATAACAAAAAAAATAATAAATGGTGTTGGCCAGTTAGTTTGAGAGTTTCTTGAAAGCCCAAGTGGCAGGATACATATAAACAAAACAAGCTGAATTACACAGATAGCCCTAATTACATGCGGCGCCATTCAGTAGACTGTTTAGAGGGACATTAACAAAATTAGGCTTAATTACACGCAAATATAAGCTAGTTACATCTGGCGCCATTCAGTAGACTGTTTAGAGGGACA